>VOQK01041469.1:4423-17426 GCA_015052645.1 Benitochromis conjunctus
TTTTAAATTTTATTGGTGGTTGGCAAACAACTGAATGGTGTATTACCGCCACCAACTGGTATGGAGTGTGACTGGAACGTCGCTCAAAAACCCCCCAAAAAGAAAACCCTCTGCGCTGTCGTCGGTCCTCCCGCGTCTCAACACTCGGCCAGCTGTTTCCAATCAGCCGTCATCTTCGACCAGCAGAATTTAAGCTGGATGCAGCGACCATCAAAGTGGGATTATTATACTGAACTGGAACTGTCGGCTAGCAAACCTGCTAACTGTGATTTTACTTCCTCTTGAGGAGAGTCGGGCGCAGAGAAGTTTCGGGGAGCACCATTCGTGCACTGGGCTGCCACAGACAAGGAGACACTCGGGAGCAAAGGAGTAGCACAATTGGGAACTGCATTATTTGTAAACTGTTGGAATACGTTTTGGAGCACTGTAAGTAAACGCACTGTCTTTTCACCTCAGTCTAAAACCCACGAATGGGTCCTATCACTTCCGCGACAATTCCGTCTGAGAAGGGAATAAGAGCCAGTCTCCAATAACCGCCGGTCTCTTTTAAACGCCGGGCTGGCCGTATAATTTTTTTAATAAGTGCCCAGGCTACTAAAGGAAGATTTACGGTATGTTATGATGGTGTATAAAGGATCAAAAGTCATATTCTCATAGACGCTCCTGATGGTTTACTCCATCCTATGTGTAAAATAGGCTGATTGTCAGTAAGTCCACCTCAGTGTTTATCTGCAGTCCATCTGTCATTAGCATACTTCACACACTGACTGACTTTTTATTTTGACTTTGTTCTTGTAACACCAACGATGACAGAAGTCATCTGAAGGCCATTTAACGGGATGCTCAGAAGCAGAGGCAAAGACAGGAACCTCTTCATCTTCAGACAAAACGCTAAACGTTTACAGCTTCAATGCAGAGGTGTTTCTTCAGGGAACATCTGGAGGAAGATTTAATTTAATGCCGAGTGCTGACATTAATCCTGCCGCTGACTCACTAACTCTGACAGCCACATGAAAGATGTGACAGCAGCTAACGCTGACGCTGATTATTTTGCATGAGCTAACTTCTTCATAAATGCTGGCAGGCTGTCTGAATGGCTTCAGGCGTCAGGTGGTTTGGTGCTTCTGGTTTTTCACAATGAGCAGAAGATGCTTCTTGTTAACAGGAGGGCATCAGGGCATGTAGATGGGCATTTCTGCTACTGACCGCATTACATGTTTATATTCACAGAATTATCTCATCCTTTTAAATGAATCATGCAAACAGGGTTTAAAAGGTACAGTGCAGCACTAATAACAAGCATGCCTTCGCTGTGACAGTTACTGTTAGGACAGTTCGCTGACTTGGAGAGGGAGGGGGAGATGTTACCAGCTCATTTTTGTTTCATGTTTATGGACATGATTTGTTTTCATGCATCATTCCTACCAACTTTGATACATTATTATCAAATTATTATTATCAATTATTTTGCTATTATTATGAACGTGTCTTGGTTAAGGCTGTGCATTAAAAACCGCAGGTTTAGGATCTGTGACAGAAAACTGTCACATGTGAGTTCACCTGCTGTCACGTCTTTCTAAGCTGTGTTTTCTCGGTTCATGCTGCCTTTTGAAATGCATCACTGAGAAATTCAGGGTCACTGCCATGAAAGCAAAAGAATGATTGAATTTGTGACTTTTTAATGGGACCAGACTGGTGAGCAGATACTTAATGAAGACAGTCAGAGCCGGACTTTATGATCTGTTCATAAACATTAATGGATGTAGACTTTCACCCATGCATGCATGGGTCTCTGACAGAGTGCATGACATAGAGCATATGCAGGGCGTAGCTGTGTATGTCTTACAGCTTCTCCTGGTAGAACAAACGGTCCTCTGTGAATATCTGTCTTTGTAGCTGGGATTAAAATGGAAAAGCAATGTCTGTGGTTATTCGTGGGTTTGAAGAAATTGTGGGGGAATCTTGTTTTATCCTCCTGTACTGTCTGTATCTAAAAAGGTTCCCAGTGTTCCCTTTTAATGAGCCCTCGCTGTAACACGGGGGCTGATGGGATTAACTCTGATCTCTGGTTTGCATACTTCAGTGTGAATCAGATGAACGTGGTCGACAGTTTGAGCTCCTCCTGATTGCATTCATTATTTCGCCCGGCTCTCATCTAATCCAATCTAATCTCTGTGGGATTTAGAAGCTAATCCCGAGACATGTGGCAGCTCAGAGAGTCCAGGTATAAAGCAACACGTTTAGCCATACAGTTTGGTGAACGCATCGGTAAATGTTATCCTCACACATGTCTGAGGGTCACTTCTGTGCACCTTTATGGTAAAAGGTGTCTGCAGACAGCTTACTTCATGTATTCTGTTTGCTTTTGAGCTGCTTTTAACCAGCTCTTATTGACATTTTCCAATTATTTAAATTCTGATTTAATCTTGTATTTCTTAGTTTTTGCTTTATCATGCATACTTCTTATCTAAATAACCTCTGTACTAGGTGCTGTATAGATAAGACCTGACCTCACCGTGGTATTTCTAAAGTCATTTTGTTGCTCGGGCTTGTTAATATGTGACAGACATGTTTGTTATGCAGAAACCATGCTTCTTACTCTGATCACGTCTCAAAATCTGTTTTTTTTTTTGTTTTTTTTTGTTTTGTTTTTTTTGAATGTGCTGTAGGCCAGAAATGTTGTAATAAATAAATTAAAGTTGATCACACGTAACATGAAATGTATGGGCTTCATACAAAACTCAAATTAAATTTGTTTATTTATTTATGATAATTTCCTGACATCCTGATTTTTTCGCATTTGGGGTTGTACATTAGTTCTTTCAGTTGTTCATCTTCAACATGCCTTGGAAGACAGAGGATAACATTAACAGGTAAAAAGAATCAGTGAGTAAGGAAAAATCAAAGGATACAAAATAGATAAGAATACCAGCACATACCAAGGAAAAATAGACCAGGGCAGGGAGACTACTAATCACTGCTATTACTAAACCCAGAAACCGCTCAGATTGCATTATAGGTGAATGAAACAGAATAAAGATAAAAACAAGTGACCACGACTTCAGCTGAGAAACTGTGGCTTCGTCTTGTTTCTGCAGGACTTCTGTGGTGAAACGGTTTGAGGAGCAGCTCCTTTAGTCCCATAAACACAGAAAGGAGCCAGGATCCCATGAACCAGCTCCCAGAACTATCCAGCAGTGAGCGATGGATCCTGCTGCTCTGTAGAGCAGTCAGTGTCTCCTTTTCTTGTTCGAACTGTAGCTGTGAACACATTGGGGCACCATCAGGTTGTCATCAGTTCGAAGTCTTTCCATCCTGTCTTCTGTCCACACATCAGAGAGATCTATGTTAATGTAATCAGGGCCTGAAAATCTTCAGGATCAAGGTTCAAGGGCATGGCCAACCAACAAGCAGGAGTGGCATCGCTGTGTGATCAGTACTTCCACAAAACTAAAGCAATGAAGCTCATGTGTAGTCACTCATCTGTCTGCTTTCCAGGTGTTGGTGGCTAATCTAACCTTCCACTTTCCCACGCTGTCAAGCTGATTATGACATCATGGGTTTAGTCCAATCAGCTTTCTTCAGACCAATCAGCCTTAACTTTATATCGTACTTTAAATCTCATTGTGCATCTGTCATTCTCCTGTACAGTTGCCTTTGTGCAACCCAGCTCCATCACCACTGGGATTTTGTTCTCCTGTGCTAGGCCATCGGGTCAAACATCAAATACCTCAAATTTAATTCTGTACATCAATAATTTATGTTCAGTTTGTTGTAATGATCTCTCCTTACAGTACTGTGGACATTAATGATATGTGGGACTTAGTGATATGACAACATCGTGTCTTTCTCAACACAAAAGTGTAAAATTAGCAATAAAAACTGTTTAAAATACAGACAAGTACTACTTTATGTTAAAACCCAAACCTGTGTTTAATTAGCAGTGAGTGTGTTGAGATGCTTAAAGATTTAAACTTGTAGAGGCATCAAACTCAGAATCATCAGATTTTCTGCACAAACTTTCCCGATGGAACTCAGGAGAGGCTGGCAGTTTATTTCCATCTCAGAGCTGGAGCTGTAGGACTTTGGTGATGCGACATGGCCTCATCAAAGTCCTACAGCTTCTTTTTTCACACACAGTGGTCTGAATATGATGCATGTGATGGAAGTGCTCCATCCATGGCAGGCTACAGTTTATTCTACTCAGTCGACATCAAGCCTCCAACATTGCTTAATCTGCACGCTGCTGCTGTCTGCTGATCATCATGACCTGCTTTTGCACGATGAGGTCAGCTGGTTGTCCAAAGGGAGGACTCTGCAAAGGTCCTCCACAGCAGGAAAAACAGGCAGACACACACTGGAGTCACAGCTTCATGGCTAACTTCTGCTTCTGCTTTTATTCACACATCAGAAGTCTCAGATGTGGTGTCAGAATCTGTGTAGGGTTGTTTTGGACTGGTTCTGCTCACAGAAGAGATCAACACATATTAGTGATGACTCACGCTGTCTGAGTATGTCAGTAAACGACTCATTTACTAATATTACCTGTGTTTTATTCTCTATGTTGCTGGGTGTTGAGTCTTCTTTGGGTTTTTTCCGGAGGACGTGACGTTCTTGCTTTGCCAGGTTGTGGTTATCATTCAAACTTGGATCACTTTTAGAACAACGATCCTTGCAGCTTTTTCCGGCTCAGGCTGTGTGATAACAAAGAGATCCCAACTTCAAAGGTGCCGAGTGTCCGGACTGAAAATGGGAACTGGATGCATTAGCTGATGGTTTTAATCCCTTATAGCTGTAGTGGATCTGTATCTGTGCCCCTCATGACATGTCTGTATTTTTATAACCTCTCCACAAGCTGTCTGTGATGTTCACTAGTACCAAACACAACACAAACTAATGTGTTGTACCTAGAGCTTTTAGTAAGTAAGTAAAGTAAAGTTTATTTATTAAGTGCTTTTCGTAGACAGTTAGTCACAAGCGCTGTACACGAAGGTTAAAATAAACAGAATGTTAAGTAACAAAATAGACAATACAAAAGGTTAAATGTAAATAAAAATGTAAAGATAAAAAAAAACGAAAAAGCATTAATCAACAGAAGGCTTGTTTAAACAGAAATGTTTTTAACTGCTTTTTAAAGGAGTCCACAGAGGCAACCAAGTGTAGTTGTGGTGGTAGACTGTTCCACAGCCTTGGTGCCACTGAAAGGCTCTGTCCCCTTTCGTCTTCATTCGTGTACGGGGAACAACCAGCAAACTCTGAGTTTACTGCCAGAAGGCTGAGCAAGAGTGGAAAGAATTTCATTTTCATGCGCAGAGACATGAAACTTGATGTATTTGCATGTTTTACACATGCAGTGGACACAAACCAGGACAACACGTGTCATGCTCATCAGTGTTTGTGGAGCCTCAGCAGAGCTCCCGTTAAATACCTGAGCTCCCAGCATGAGTCCAGACACCCTTCAGAGGCCATTCATTACTGTTGCTTGTGTCACTGATTATGTTTCGGTCATTCTCTACATCTCAGCCAAAGGTGAGGGCAGGAATGTAGATCCATGAGTAACCTGACAGTGTCACCTTCATGCTCAGCTCTCTTTCAGGAACCTGAAGTCTCCCTGACCCAGAGCGGACAGTTCACTCTCTTCCACTGAGCCTCCGATTAGGATGTGCTCAATTTTATCCCAGTCACTCGTCCCTGCTGAAGACAACCCCACTCCAGGTCAGGGGACACGTGTGAGTGAAGCTAATAATTCAAAACATCATAAGGGCCCCTTTGCATGTGGAGGCCCTAATTCTGCCATCTGTGCTTCCAGCTAATATTATTATTTAGACGCAGTCCAACATGCACAAAATGACCAGCAGCCTGAAACCCCCAGACAAGTGCCAAATGCCCCAGGTAGTTTGGAGGACACAGTAAGGACTGTCAGACCTCATTCTTTATAAGCTACATGTCATTAATGCTTATTTTCTACATGCTTCCTGTTTGGTGATTGATCACCACGTCATGTCAGTGAGAGGCTGTTCCATCATCATATGCTGCCCTGACACAGAAGCAGCGCTTCATAATGAGCAGCTCTTAGAGCATTGAATATTTATCTGATTTATTTGCGCTGCTGAAGTTTGAATGTCAAAAACTCCAGAGAGACCTGGTCACAGAGGAGTCCATGCTGACGCTTCCCGCTATGAGGAAAAGCTTGGCGATCATCTGTCCACCGGAGAGCTGGAGGCCCGAGACTGCACACCATTTACCCACAAATGAATTTGTCAGGACCGAGTGATGTTATTGATCGTTGGGCTGATGAAGAGGAGCTTTATTGAATGTGAATGCGAGTCGGGGACAAGTAGCGGGAGAGTGAAGACGAGGAGGAGGGGTGGTGCTGTCACAGAAAGAGACATTAGTGGCTCTGACAGCTCGGCGAGAGAGGGAGATGTGCAGAAAGAGACGGAGGGAAAGAGACGCGAGCCGAGCTGACAGCCCACAATCAGCTTCGGTGTGAAGCAGAGAGCATGCTGGGAGCCACAGCGCCGCGCAGACAGTACTCTGTCAACACGAACAAAACACGAGTCTGTCAGCTCGCACAACACACTAATTTGTCTGTCACAGCAAATACATCAGCTTAATTACAAAGTTTACTGACAGCGAGTCAACAGGTGCAATACTTCCACTGTCATGTCTGTTCATAACATTAAAAGCACCGCAGCTTATTTCACTCACAGCTCATGGACAGCTTCAATAAACAGTGACCTCACCTCACCTCGGCCAAACACTTCGACATCATCAGTCAGATCCAGTAACCAGACTAACTGATCTGAACGTCCACATTGGGCCTGTTATGTTTAAGCAAGAAAGGAGATGAAGGGTGAGTTTAGGATAGAATTCTGGTTTTTATTCTGAATATTTTTACAGGTGTTTGAAGTACATGGAAGCAGGCTGAAATGTTGGGTTTTCAGTTTGCCTTATTTTTTCCAGCAGCTTTGATCCTTCATAACTATATAGGGAGGATATTCATATGAAACCTTCAGTGCTGAAAACACATTTAAGCTCTGTTAAAAATGTGACACCCGTTCACAATCTAAAGACCAAATGTGGTTTTGTTCTCCAACCAGTTGTGAGCAGTAGTATGATGGGATCCATCGTAGTTTGAAGACACTGCACCGGTTTGGCCTTTATTTAAGGGTTTATGTTGTTGTCTGTATGTTGAAACTGCACTTGTATCTCTGAGTACATCTCAAGCTGTTCATATGTTTTTAACCTTTTTTAGAATATTTTTGCTTCCTCATTGTTGGGAGCAGTGATAATGCGCTGAACATGGTTCTCTGTTGAAGGTGTGTTGGGAGAATGAAGGGAGCTCATGCAGCTTGCCTACCTGCAGGGTCTGATGTCAGATGGAGGCCACATCCAAACTCTGCTTTTTATTCTGATTCCTCTTATTTAATGCTCCCTGTGTTTATGGTAAACTCTGAAGTCACTATCTTCCCTGTTCCAGCCTACTTTCAACCAATCACAATTCAACCTGCACATGTGGCCATCCACATCCAGCTGCATGCATGGTTGCAAACACTCTGCATTACATCTGCGTATTCAAATATCTACACAAACAGACACACAAACAGCCGCGGGGGGCGCTGGAGCCTATCCCAGCTGTCTTGGGGCGAGAGGCAAGGTACACCCTGGACAGGTCGCCAGTCTGTCGCAGGGACAACCATTCGCACTCACATTCACACCTATGGGCAGTTTAGAGTTTCCAATTAACCTATCCCCACTAACTGCATGTCTTTGGACTGTGGGAGGAAGCCAGAGGACCCGGGGAGAACCCACGCAAACACGGGGAGAACAAACTCCACACAGAAAGACCCCGGCCTGGTGGTGGAATTGAACTCATTGAACGCTGTGAGGCAGCAGTGCTAACCACCGTTCCACCGTGCTGTGTTGTTGTTATCATTATCATTATTATTTTTATGTGGTGTGACTGTGGTGTTTAGAGATCACAGTGGTGTGTAGAATGTTAATTGAAGGCTCATGGATGTTTTATTAGCGCAGACTAATGTGAAGTGTTCAACAGTTAATCCAATTATAGAATATTAAATTCTACCTGGTTTCTGTGTGATTACATGTGTATTTGTTTGAACCTAATGAAGATCATTTGGACCAAAAGTTGTGATAAAAAAAAAAAACTGTGTAAGAGAGACAGTGTGCGGAGATTATAATTTATTTCTTACTTAAAGTTCGCTTACTTCGCTTACAGTTAGAGGCACAGGAGAAGGATAAGGTGTGTAAAGCAGATTATGATCTCCTGCTGCAGATCCGTAGGCTTGAGATAGAAGCTGAAAAGGAAATAAGGTTAAAGCAGCTTGAAGTAGAAGCATTGAAGATATCCTCAGGGCAGAAAACGCATGCCACTGAAGAAACCCCAACTCTCTCTCAGAAAAGTTTTGATGTTAGCAAAAACATTGCACTAGTACCTACATTTTGTGAGTCTGAGGTAGATTCATATTTTATTGGTTTGGAAAAGATGGCTACTGCTCTAAACTGCCCAAAAGACATGTGGCCTATTTTACTTCAGTGCAAATTAGTGGGCAAAGCTCAGGAGGTAGTAGCTTCACTTTCCTTAGAGTATGAACTATGAAGTGTTGAAAGAAACTATTGTACGTGCCTATGAACTGGTACCTGAGGTCTACAGGCAGACATTTAAGAATCACAAGAAGTCTAGTAGTCAAACATATGTTGAGTTTGCACATGAAAAAGGGGCACCATGAAATGGTGTGCTGCTAACGGAGTTAGTGATGATTATGAGTCTCTTTGTGAGTTAATGCTATTGGAGGATTCTAAGAAGTCTTTACCTGAGAGAGTCATAATGTTCTTGAATGAACAGAAGGTGACATCAATGTCAAAAGCAGCTGTGTTAGCCGATGAGTTTGTGTTAACACATAAAAATGTGTTTACTCCTATTTCTCACCCAGACAAACCCACAGCCTTGCACCCTGCACAGCTTGAGTCTAGTCACCCTCTGCTAGGCCAGTGAGACTACCTTCACCTCCACATGGTGAGCGTGAATGCTTTTACTGCCATAAAAAGGGTCATCTCATTGCAGAGTGTCTGGCATTAAAGGGTAAACAGCAACCCTACTCACAACTAAAAGGAGTGGGGCTGATTAAAGCTACGGCGAATGGGAGAAGTTCCAGCCCAACTATCACCACCCTGATCCCTGTTTCAAATCCTTCATCCTAGAGGGAGTAGTTTCACTGACTGGGAATCCAAAAGATCAGCAGCCAGTGAAAATACTGAGAGACACTGGGGCCTCTCAGTCCATCATTAGGGAAGAGATCTTTCCTTTTTCTGAGGAATCATTCTGTCAATCTAGTGTCCATTGTTCAGGGAGTAGAACTCAGATTCGTATCTGCCACTTTGCACAGTGTTTATATCCAGTCTTCTTTAGTCAGTGGGATTGTTAAAGTTGCTGTTTGTTCTGCATTGCCTATTAAAAGTATTGACTTCATCCTAGGTAATGACCTTGCTGGAGGCAAAGTCATGCCCATTCCTGAAGTGTTAGACAGACCCGAGCTGAGTCTGGAGTCTACTTTGGCCCAGGACCAGCCTGATATTTTTCCAGCTTGTGTAGTTACAAGGGCCCAGTCAAAAAGTAAGGTCCTGACTTGGCTGATTCCTTTATGAGGTCTAATCTAAGGGTCAGGCCAAAGTTCCACCTGCTGACAAATTACAACGAGTCCTGCATTTGCCAGTCTCCCGAGAGGAATTCATTATAGCACAGAAAAATTATGTAACCCTGTCCAAATGTCGCTCTTCCATCCTCAGTCAGTAGGATGCCAACAGGAAAAAGCTGGCTTACTTTTCAGATGAAGGTCTACTGATGCGCAGATGGACGGGTGAGGTCTCGGAAGATGCAGACTGGTCTAGCGTTTATCAGGTGGTTGTGCCAACTGCTTATCGTACACAGGTACTGTCCTTAGCACCACCCATGGTCGGGACATTTGGGGATTAACAAAACATACAAAACATAACAGAAAAAGTGTCCCGTTCACTCACCACAGCCGGCTGCTTTGAAGTCCCAAAACCCAGCTATGGAGTGATGCACTGGCGACGCGGACGCTGCTTCCTCCTCGGAGACGGCTCAGACGGGCCGAGCAACTCCATGTCCGGCGGGCCGGTGCGCACATCCTCTGCTGAGCTGGGCAGATAAGTGGTAGCGGCTGGGGGGTGAAGATGAAGCTCGTTTAGGATAAAATCTTGAGCGAGCGGGTGAAGCGAATCCAGTAGCCATGGAAGACCGGAAATGAGTCGCTGTAGCTTCCACAGCTCGATGAAACTCCTTCCCCTCATGATTTAGCAACAGGTTGATCAACCTCGCAGCAGAATCAATAAGGTCCTCTCGGAGCTCCTTGGACGGGGTGAATGCCGCTGGGTCCATATTGTGGTCATTCTGTACTGTCACGGCTGCGGCAACCTAATAAGCTGCAGCAGCAGCCGTGACAGTTGTATGAGCGTAAAGGACCCAAAATGCAGGCACTGGCTTGATGCGAGTGAACGTTTATTTACAATGAGTGAAATGCAATCAAAAGTGAGGGTGAACAAGGAAAGAACAAAGAAATGACCTGAACTGGGAAAACTAATGACACAACGGTGGGGATAAATGAACAAAAAACAAAGGGAACACGGAGAAACATAAGGGCAAGGGGACCCAAAACGGTATATAAAAAATAACAAACTCAAAACGCTGGGTCACTGACCCAGGACCATGACAATTTAGACTTTAGACAAGCTGTCGGCCTCGTTGTGTTTTATTAATTTCTTTGATTTGGCTCAACCGCCTGGTCCTCACCTCCCTCACCTTTTTCTTTTGTTAAGTTTATTATTGTCAAGGCATGGTAAATGATGAATAAATACTGCCTGACTATTAAACTTGCTGTTGTCCCTTTCTTTCATTAGTTTTGGTTGTCTCGTGTTGCTGTCTCCTCCCTGCCTTAGCCCCCACCGTGGTGGTAGTGGTGGGGGGGGCGTAACACCGTGATTTATACATCAGGGAAACCAAACAACTCTGGCGAAGCTGATGGCACAACACAGAAGAGCTAACTCATCAGGCCAGGACTCCGCAGTCTATTTACACCTACAGGACGGTTGACATTCTTTCAATAATGAGGATGTACACATCCTGGACAGGGAGGAACGCTGGTTTGAGTGAGGAGACAAGGAGGTCATTTACGTGAAAAGGGAAAGACCATCTCTGAATCAAAGAGGGGGCCTAAGGGTACATCTTCCACCATCTTACAATGCTGTGATTGCAGCCATTCCTCAACTCTCTGTGAATGGTACTCATTGATCAATGGCCTTTGATCAATGGGCTTTGAGCAGTGAATTACTGATCAATTTGCATATCATGATCAAGGATTTGACCTCACAGCACATTGTTCATTCAGTGGGCTGGTTTCAGTCATTGTGCAAATGTGCTGTTTATAAGGTTGGGGAAAGCTGCAGTGAGTCAAGACCGAAGAAGTCACTTGGACGAGTGACAAAATGTTTCTCCCACTGAAAACGCCATGTCCAGATGAACAGAATCAACTTTTTGGGATACAGTCTAAGGAGCTTGGAAAGAAAAGTGTCTGGACTTCTTTAAGTTGCTTGAAAACATTTTACCTCTCATCCAAGAAGCTTCTTCAGGTCTAAGGTTTTTGGGATATAGAATATATAGATAAGAATAAAAAGGAATAGCACCAAATATGGTGAGATGTAGACAGCCAGAAGTCTATTGCACAGTTCAGCTATTGTCAGTCTTTTGCCTAGTTATTATTGCACAGTGGTGTACACTACAACTTAGTTGTCACCATTCTCCTTGTCCTCCTGTTTCCCCTCCCCCTCCCCTCCAGCGAGGAGTTAAACAGTTGATGAATTGTGGGACAAAGGAGTTTTTTGGTCCTAGACTTGGTGAGAAGCAACCTGTCTCTGAGCAGACTCCTCTGGTTGTTTATGACCATATGCAGAGGATGCCCAGCATTGTCCATAATGTCCAGCAGTTTCTTTAGTGTCCTCTTCTCTGCCACTGTCACCAGAGTGTCCAGCTTCATCCGACCACAGAGCCAGCTTTCCTGATTAGTTTTCCCAGCCTGGATGAGTCCTTCTTTGCCGTGCTGCTCCCTCAACACACCACAGCATAGAATAGACTCCGGCATACCACCGACTGGTAAAACATCCTCAGGAGCTTCCTGCAGATGTTGAAAGACCTCAGCCTCCTGAGGAAAGTCTGCTACAGTCTGCTTTGGCCTTTTTTATACAGGTGCTGCATGTTGTATGACCAGTCCAGTTTGTTGTCCACCCACAGCCCGAGGTGCTTGTATGTGTTGACCACCTAAATGTGGTCAGGAGACGACTTTTTAAAAGGATTCTTACAAATTATTGTTTTGGTTTTAGTTCTTATTCTTTAAACCAAATCATCACAACATGGAAATATAATCATCACATCAAAATGATGTGATTGGAAGAATACAGCAATCTGTACTCCACCTGCTCCTTTTTCCTCCACACCTCAAGGTGGAGAACATGGATGTATGAATATTTACAGAGTTCTTTGAATCTTATCCTGTCTTATCAGTTTCCAGTGAACAGACCCAAAATAACCAAACGACTTTTTATCCAGCATAACTCCCCCTCAGCTGAATCTGACTGCTCCACATAACACCGACACATGTTTCTGTGTTAACTCAAAGTATTTAACAAACTTTATTCTGAAATGAAGCTTTTTGACATTTATTCTCTGATATTTGGGCTTCAGCTCGAGTCTCAGTTAGTGGGAACATTTCCTGATTCAACTTTTCTTCTGTTTGCATCAAATTCCATGAGGATCAAATCAAAATGTGAATCAGAGTCCCAGATAATCAGATTCTCTAGAAAACATGGAGACTGTAGAGTATTTACACTGAATATGTTCATTTGTTCCCTTCAATAAAAATCAATCAGTTCATCAAATAAAATCAGTTGTTGATCACCTTAGTTTGAT
>VOQK01041470.1:0-19226 GCA_015052645.1 Benitochromis conjunctus
TAAAGGAATTTTAAAATGACCCCTCAACATTGTAATTTGGTAAACTGGGATGAAATGACCCTTCTGTCTAAACACTTATGAAAACAACGCACAGACAAAAAAATGAGAGCTTGGGCTATGGTACAGATTAGTAATATAATGGCATCAATAAAAAGAAGAAAAAAATTGTTCCACCTTACTCAGCTACTAGTTTATTGCACCACGAAGTTGAGTGACTAATACAGGAATGTTCGATGAGGTTTTAAGTGCTCCATGGACCCTCAGGATTATGACCTCTACATTAAAGAATATGTGCAAGCTGTTATTCTTGTTCCAATTTTGCACTATACAACTGATGCTGTGGCAGGCACTGAGGACTATATAGTGTAGCTAAAGACCGTCATCATATCATTAGCTGAAAATACTGGCAACTGCTTTGTTTTATGGCCTCCTGATGTTCATTGGCTCAATTAACAAGCAACCTACATTAAGTTCCAGTCCACACAAAGATCTTGGTGTTATCTATGTTGCACACTAATAACAGGAATTCAGTGGCTACTTTATGCTAAGAGTAGACTGAAAGAAAATTATATCTTAAACAGATCCACGAGAATGAGGCTTTCCATGAGCATCAGTGACTTATCATCTTCCCTGGTCTACCAACTGATGCCTTTGTTAGGGCACAAAATGTCCAGAAAGGCCTCATTTGGTGGTCTGTTGCTGTACGTGCTCCTTCATTCATCTAGAAAGAATTGAAAAGGGTCAGAGTGCATTATGTTCTGTTGTGTATGGCCCTGTTGGTGTTTGTTACAGTCTGTCCAACGTAGCTTTCAAAGGAAAATAATTCTTTATACTCTTCTAAATAAACCTATAACCCTTAATCTTTCTAAAGTCACACACAAAACACTTAAGAAGGACTTCTGAGGCTTTCACGTGGCAAGAGTAATAAATATATGTCTGTCAATCCATCTTTGCACCTATGCTTTCAAAGGGACTTCAAGTGAGTAATATAGGTAGCGAATTGCTCTGTACACTGCAGAGCACAGAGTGATAGAACAGACCTTTACCTGACCTTCACAGCTGATGAGGCCTGCTTGTATTTCAACATGCACCTCTTCTGTATATGGCCCCCACACTGAAATCAATGACGCTGCTATCACAGTTTTTATGTGATTCTTAGAAACCTGCCAGCAGCAGCATTGAGTGATTTGATTCAAAGGGACTTTAGGGATTAACTAATCCACAGGTAGCAAGCCGCAACCTATTGGAACTCGGCCTGGGTGCAAATTCAAGAAGCTATTCTTCAGAAATTCTACTTGTGTGAGTTACAGATAGGGTATATGTGTGTGTGTGCTCACTGATCTAACATTCACTGCCGCCCTCTTGCAGAGCAGTGATAACCCAGTTTGCCCAACAGAAGAATGTATGACATTTTCAGGTGGTGTAACAAACCCTCTTACAGCCAAGTACTGGCAGTCTTCAGTTCCTTGACATTAAAATATAAACAGCATTTTAAAAAATGTTTAACTTGCTGTCACTTTTTGTAATTTACCAGGATGTGGGTATACATGAGCTCCAGGCCTCTATTTTGAATCTTTAGTGCAGCAGATAACATTAAAGGTAAATCTTTGTCTTTTTTAAGTTATGTTAGGGTCAGATGATTTGCTAACCAGGCCACGGGGTGTAGTAATAGAGATAATACTTTTGTTTCAGGTTCCTGGATGGACACCTGGCACTCCTCACTGCTTGCCCAACCCTTGCTTATGGCTCTAGGAAGCTGCTCATCTACAGCACACCTCACTTGTTTAGTACAGGTTGTTTGTTAATTAAAGTCTATAATTGAATATTTTTTCAGTCAGCATGCTGAAGTGTTTTTGAGCAAGGAAGGCTATTGAACCCCAAACTGCAAAATATGCAAGAAAATGCCTTGACTAAAAACTACTTTTGTCTCCTCGCATATATTCACACGGGGTCACCACAGCAGGTACCGCTGCATTTCTGATTTGGCAGATTTTTGCCAAATGCCCTTTCTGATGCGACTCCAAAGACATTTGTGTCTACTCTCAGGAGTGAATTGGGGATCTTTCACTTGTTGGTCAGTAATTTACTTTTATTAACCTTCTTATGCCCTCCTGAAGATAATTGACTTTTTCTTATTCCTTTTGTTTAATGAGTATTGAGGATTTTTTCTAGTAATTCTCCTGCACTGTTGGTTACTGCATTACATGGCTGACAAGATGGTGCCGGTGTGCGTGGCTCGCTGTCCACGGCTATCAGATCCATTTATGTTCTGTGTGTTTATATTGTTTTTGTCACTTTTATTGAACTTTGCTGACTCTCTACTGACCTACGATCGTGAATCAAACGAAACTCTCATAAATATTCGACTTGCCACAGAGAAACTGGTAAGGAGTAGTGCTGATGGACAGGACCTTTTTCCTTTCTGGAGCACCAGCTTACCTGGGCTACATCCCTAACCCATCTCACAAGAAGAAGTGCTTTAAATGTCGGGGTAAATGCAGCAGGCTGTTAGTGAAACTGAAATCATATTTGGCTCTGTGATCTGGGAGAAATGGAACAGTTTCCCAATGCGTTCTGGCTGAATTTAGACCTTCGCACTGGCGTTTTGTCTCCCGTCGCTCCATGGAACCTATTGGCACCTGGCTGATACCTGTTGTCAGCTCGCCTGAGGAGATCCAGCTTCCCCGCCTTGTCTTACCTCATCTTCGCAGCGGTGGAGTGAATCCGCTAAATCTCCGGCCATTGAAACAGGTTTTTTGGATGGCTGACCCTACTAGGATTGCCCTGGTTAACGATAGGTCATTAGCAAATAAAACGTTCATATTGAAGAATTTCTTCACTACTCATTTTTTGGATTTCCTTTGTGTGACAGAAACCTGGCTAAGTGTCGGTGAGTTAAGGTCTTTCTCAGAACTGTTACCACCAGACTGTTCATGTTTTAACTCACTGAGGACTACGGGCTGAGGTGGAGGAGTGGCCACAGTTTATAAAAATACTTTTCACTGTCGTCAACTGTCATCTGTCACTTTCTCCAGTTTTGAACCGAATATGTTTGAGCTTGGTAGCAGTCATCCTGTTCTCTGTGCGGTGATTTACCGTCCACCTAAATATAACAGGAACTTTATTAATGACTTCACTGAGTTCTTGGCTGAAATAATTTATGACAAGGTCTTAATCCTAGGTGATATGAATATTCATGTGTGTTGTCCTACTAAACCACTGTCAAAGGACTTTTTAAACTTACTTGATACACACATAAACAAGGACACACTCTGGATCTGGTTTTGCCACATGGTTTGCCCGTCTATAACCTTAAAATTTATGACGCTGTTTTTTCTGATCATATGCCTGTTTGTTTGAAACTTCTTTTCCATGTAATATCGCTACCTGCGGTCCTCCTACTGCTTCTCACATAATTAAACCATCACGTGCCGCTCAGTTTTCTACTGCCTTTAATAAGACCTTTAATGTTGATTCAGAGCGCTCATCTTGTGCTGACACTGAGGAGCTGACTGCAGAATTTATTTCCACTTGTCAAAACACTCTGGACACTGTCGCTCCCCTGAAAGTCATGCGGTCTAAACCGAAGTCTGAGCCTTGGCTGAATGACATCACTCGGGCTGCTCGAAGAAAGTGCCCAAAAGCAGAGCGTAAATGGAAAAAACACATGTCTACAGGTCTACAGGTCTACAGGTGTCCTATGATATCTTAAAAGATGGCTGGCATAAATATCAGAAAACTGTTAAGAACCAGAAATCTGTTTATTTTGCAGGTGTTATTAAAACAACTGCCATAAGTGTCATGTCTTATTTAGTATTTTAAGCTCTGTTCTTAACCCTCCCCAATCCAACTGTACAGAAACTTCAGTTGAAACTTGTGAAGCTTATTAAAATTTCTTTGTTGAGAAGATTTTAACTATTAGAGCACATATCTTACCCCCTTCTTATGACCCTTCTATTATTATTCCGCTTTTGGCCGTTTTTAGCAGCTTTGAACCCGTGTCTCGGTCTTATCTGGGGAAAATTGTTACCCAATTCAAGTCTGGCTCTCCCAGCGATATCCTTCCCCCTCGCTTTTTTAAAGAAGTTTGGGACACTATTGGACCTTATATTCAAAGGCTCATAAACAGCAGCCTGACTTTAGGCGATGTACCTCTAACTTTTAAACAGGCAGCCTCTGCTGAAATGCCTGGATGCCTGTTTGCTGTGTAATTTTAGACCAATTTCAAAGCTTCCTTTTGTTTCTAAGATTTTGGAAAAACTAGTGTCTTCACAGCTGCAGGCATTTTTAAATAATCAACACACTTTTGAGGTATTTCAGTCAGGTTTTAAAGCACTTCACAGCACAGAGTCTGCACTTTTGAGAGTTTTTAATTATATTTTACTAACTGCTGACTCTGGGGACTCCGTCTTACTTGTGCTTTTGGATCTCACAGCAGCTTTTAATACAGTAGATCACACCATTGTAATTTCTTGCTTAGAACATCATGTTGGAATTAGAGGCACTGCCTTGGAGTGGTTCAAGTCATACCTGTCTGACAGAAATTTCTGTCTCACTTGGCAAATTTTATTCATCCTCCGCCCCCCCTCCCATGTGGTGTACCTCAAGGATCCATCCTCGGGCCCCTTCTTTTTAGTATTTATTTACTTCCCCTTGGCCATATTATTAAAAAACATAGTGTCATTTCATTTTTATGCAGATGATTGTCAGATTTACCTTCCTCTGAAACACAATGACCCTAACCCCCTCAGGCCTACTTTAGAATGTCTTAAGGATATCAGAGCATGACTGGCTCTGAACTTTTAAAATTTCAATAAAAAGAAGACTGAGGTGATTATATTTGGGCTGGCCCTGGTGTCCCACCATCTGACATGGGTGTTCTCACATCCTGTGTCAAGCCAGTTGTCACCAACCTTGGAGTAAAAATAGACACAGCTCTTAAAATGGACAAACACATAAATACAGTGGTGAGAATTGGCTTTTTTCAGCTGAGGCAGCAGACTTAGAAAGAGTTTTACATGCATTTGTGACCACTCACCTTGACTGTTGTAATGCACTTTATGTTGGTATTGATCAGGCCTCACTATCACGCTTGCAAATGGTCCAGAATGCTGCTGCTCGCCTGCTGACAGGGACACGCAAACATGAGCACATTACCCCTGTTCTTGCCTCTTTACACTGGTTGCCTGTCCATTTTAGAATTCATTTTAAATTTTTAATGTTTGGTTTTAAAGTTTTAAATGACCTAGCTCCCATTTACCTGTCAGACCTTCTACACCTATACACTCCACAAAGGTCTCTCAGATCAACTGACCAGTCACTCCTTGCTGTCCCCATGTCGAGACTGAAACACCAGGGGGACCTAGCTTTCGCTGCTGTGGTCCCCAGATTATGGAGTAAGCTGCCCATCCATGTTAGGCTGGCCCCAACAATTGAAATCTTCAAATCACTTTTAAAAACACACCTTTTTTCCAAGGCGTTTTAGGAGTGGTACCAGAGTCAGCTTGTAGTCAGGTATTGGTTGATCTTTTTTTGTGTGTATATTTTATTGTATATTTTATTCATGTTTTAATATTTACTGTTGCATTTTTATCATTAACTTTTATCTCTGTTTCTTACTGGAAAGCACTTTGGCCAACTATGTTGTTTTTCATGTGCTCAATACAGTAAATAAAGTTGGATTGGAAAAGTTGGATTACATGTTTTATCTAATATCTCAACATGTACTGAAAAGTATTTCAGTAGACAGAAAACTCTCATTTGCTAAGGAGGCTTTTAATTTTGAAATATGTGCAGGAACTATTTTAGGAAATAAGCCATATACGATTATCTAATGCTAATGCTAATGACTGTAGCACATGATTGTGAAATTGTATCACGTCAGATAACACATCTAGGTAAAGAATTGTGATGCTAGAAAGATATACTAAATGAGAAAGATGATCAGACAGGAAGAAGACAAAGATGAGGCTAAGAGATCAATGACTGTGTGAGCCATTTATAAACTTATAAATTCATAAAATTTAACATGTGATCATGATGTCAGTTATAGTTAAAAGTACAACAAGTTATTTTTTTATGGTGTGGAAAGAATGTTTTACTCATAAATACCAACAAATTGATCCCTTCTCATAAAATTAGAATTAATCCATTAGAAATACATAAGAATTAACTCCCATGTTTGCCCGCCATCTTGAATATGGCTCAGTTGGACATTACTGTTCTACCTAATGTTCTTTTTTATTTATGTGGCTGTAGACTGGCCACATATGTAGTATGCAGTTTGTGATATAAGATCACAAATTGCTCTTTCAAGTAAAATTTGAACATTTACATTTTAAATTTTTTGTAAACATCAATTGTTTCATCACCTCTTTCTCTTCTTCTGCCTCATTCACCCCTGCTTTTGCTCCCCCCTCATTTACACTTCATCCTTTTCCTCCTCACCTCAAGGCTCATCTCCATCTCCTGTCAGGGCTCTAACACACAAAAACGTGCATAAGCATATTCACTTCTTTCTGATATTGTTGCAATCGGCTCCCAAAAGATTAGACAAAAACATTCCCATCTCCAGCCAGCTAACAATGAGCTGGCTAAACAACAACAACAGCTGGTTAAAAACTAATATTAAACCAGCTAATGTTAGGGTAAAGTGCCCTGAAAATCTCACTTCCCTTCTGATAAACAGGTTTTCCATTCTCACATTAAGAGTTTTACTAAGTGTCCAACTCCAAGATTGTTAGATCGACTTCAAAGAAAGTTTCACTATTATTAGCTAATCGCTGCAAAGCAGCCACACTTACTGACAGAAAAGTTCAGGATCAACAACTCACCTCTCACTGGCACCAATCAGAAGTGAGCTTCATTGACTCATCAACTTGTATAGAACTCCTGTCACAAAGACTCTTCCAGAGTAAATACACGTGGACACTTTACACCCAGCATATTGCTTCACTATACTCACCTACAGTGACCGCTTTAGCTAGGATTATGCACTGAAATCAGGAAGCTAAGAAAATAAAATTGAGTTCACTGCAATCTGCAAACTACTGACAGATGAAAATTTCAACACTGTACTGTACTGTATGTAAATTTGCCATTGTACTCAAATAGCTTTTAAGAGCAGCCACAAATCAGTCGTGCATGCGATTGTTTGGCATCTGTGCGCTTTAATACTTAATAATACATATACTGTTGCACTACAACTCTAACCTTTACCATTATTTTTTCTATATGCTTAATATAGTTTTCATTGGACTGTGAGAAGAAACCTTAGCAGAGGTAAAGTATGCAGCCCAGTATTAAAAAAGAAAAACAATCAGTAGAGTAAAATTTGAAGCTGCTGTAATTATGTAGAAAAGTGTATATTTTGTTTAAAAGTAAGTTTGTACTGTCCCTTATTTTAGATCTGTATACAGAAATTGTAAAACCTGTAATTACCTGAGATTAGGCAGCAATTAAAAAGGATTACTGTTGTCCCCAAAGCACATAAAATCAAGTGGATACAATCTGCAAGAAATCTCTTGCAAATTAAAACAGACATGTTTGTGCTAGAATTGAAACAGCAAGCAGAATGTTAATTAACACAATAAACAATCAAAGCAATCATTTGGGAAGATGAAATAAACAAAAAGGCCCTGAAATTTATATTTGTGTGAGCCACGAGTCGTCTCTGATGGTTTGATCAGCATTAAAACCCACAAAGGGTCACACTGAGGTGTTAAAATTTCCCAGTGAATCTCATGCTTTGGATCTGGATTTGGTCCATATGACTCATACGAGATGATCAAAATCAAGATATGAGTCTCCAGCCAAACCTCTGCTCATTCTAATTTGATTATATAAGTTCTGTGTTTAGGTTCAAGTTTCTACTAGTGTCTCACCTTGTAGGCACATATTCAATCAGAGCAAATACCATAATATCATGTCTCTTGTGAAAGTATTCAGTATGGAGGAAAGAGAGTATGGCTAGGAAAAACAGGAAAGTATTTAAAGGAAGAGGTCAGCAAAGGAAATTTGACATAGTCAGGGAGATGAAGAAAGTAGACATGAGCACAGGGGGGCTAGGTATGCAGCAGAGAGAGAAGTAGCAAAGGAAAAAGGAAAGGCTTATAGTGTGAAGATGGACACTAAAGAAGGAGAAAGGACTTGTATTGATTGGCTAGGCAGAAAGAGAATGTGCAGCAGGTTAGTGTGGTTAAGGATAGAGATGGAAATGTGCTAACAAGTGAAGAGATTGTTCTGAGAGGGTGGAAACAATACTCTGAGGGGCTGATTAATGAAGAAAATGGGAACATAAGGAGGAAGTGACAGCAGTTATGAGGAGGACGAAGACTGGAAAAGCAGCTAACCAGATGACATATCTGGGGGTATGGAAATGTCAAGGAGAGAGGACAGTGAAGGATGAGTTTATGGTGGGGGTGGGATAACAGGTGGAAGAGAGCTGGAAGGTGGAGGTATGTATGTTCTAGAGAGAAGTCTAAGGAGCTTGGAACGAAAAGCGTCTAGACTTCTTTAAGTTGCTTGAAGACGTTTGACCTCTCATTGGAGAAGTTTCTTCAGTTCTAAGGTCAAATGGTGGAGAGTCCCAGATTTAAGCTCTTTGGGAGTGTCTCACCAAGAGGGACAATGGACCCGCTAACGATCCTCTACCTAATCACTGTCTTCTAGAGAGAAGAGAATGAAACTCTGTAAAAGTCAATAGAAGTAAAACAAAATTTATATGTGTGTGAATGAAACTGTGAGAGGTAGTGAGGGTAGATTATATACCCGTGCTCAACCATCCAAAGTTCCAAACTGTGCACAAAAGAAGAGAAGAAGAAGTGCAGGTAGAATGGAATGGGTGGAGTTGACTGTCAGGGTTGATTTGTGACAAAAGGATAGCAGCCAGAATTAAAGAGACTTCACAAGATAGTAGTGAAACCTACTATGAACAATGGTTTGGACATGGTGGCTCTAACAAAAAGTCAGGAGGCCAAGCTGAAGGTGGCAGAATTTAACATTTTCACTGGGAGCAACAAGGACGGAAGGGATCATAAATGAGTGCACAAGAGGGACAGCTCAGGCTGTGCTATTTGGAGACAAAGTTAGAGAGGCAAGGCTAAGATCATTTGAACATCTGCAGAGAAGCAATAGTGGACATATCAACAAAGGATGTTGAAAATGCAACTGCCGACAGAAGGAAAAGAGGAAGGTCACACAGAAGATTCAGAGATGTAAAAAAGGAGGACATGGAGAGGGTTGGTGTGGCAGAGGAAGGTATGAGGAATAGGGTGTCATGCAGATGATCTGCTGTGGTGGCCCCTGAAAGGAGCAGGTGAAGGAAGAAGAAACAGGAGAAGAAGGAGAGTGTGGCTGACCTCAGGAGAGCCAGGTGTGCAGGTTGTCAGAACAGAGTGAAGATAGGAAATGCAACATTAAATGTTCAGTTTAAGCTGCACCTGTGGAATCAATTCTGTGGCTTGTTGTTAATCAGCCAGCAAACTGTAGTTATAAAGGCTAGTGCCTATTCTTCCTTCACCATGGAGCAGACAAAGTGTCTCTACAACTGAGAATAAATAATTCGTAGTTCCAGAGATGAAACCAATTACATGGATTGTCACAGCCATATACTCAATGTGTCAGTATTGAATATGTCTGCAGTATATAGGAGGGAGCAAGTGAACTGTCAGCTTTTGTACTCAACATGTTGGAAACAGGAGAAATAAACAGATCTAATTCCTTTTATAAGCATCAAATTACCTCCAATTGGCAAATTATAAAACTGCAATGTGTCAGAAACCACAGGGCACTTTCACAAGTCCTCAGGAGTCCATGCCTTCTCAGGTCCAGATTGTTTTGTAGGCCCAAAAGTGGGTGGTCATAATGTTTTGGCATGGGTCCATTTTGATACATGTAATGAAAAATTTGGGTGTATTATACTGAAATACATTAAGTCTTTGTTATTTCAAAATACTGTATTTGTTCAAACTGGAGTGCTACAAATGGCTGTTGGAGATGTTAAGGTCACACACATATTTTAGTTTACAAATAAGGAATTATTTTAGTTTATTGTGCCAAGAATTACTTAAATTATTGTCATCATCAACTGAAATAGCTGTTTAACATGTTCAGATAATTAAGGTCATTGTAAGGCTTAACTAATGTGCCGATGTAAATAAGTTACTTATTATGGAGAATTAGAAGATGAAGAATTACGAGCTCTTTAACTCCTGCACCGATCTAGGGGTGGGCCAGTCCTGCTCGGATCTTATCATTCATGGTGCCAACCCCACTCGTCCCCAAACTGTGGCCCAGGAACATAACCACACGACGCATGAAGCAGCATTTCTGTGGGTCGAGTTTTAGCCCTTTTGCCAATACTCTCTCCAGGACCCGTCTGAGGGCCCCAAGGGCAGCGCCGAAAAAGGCACCATGGACCAAGATGTCATCCAGGTCCACCACAAACTCTCCATGGGGAATTCCAGTGAGTACCTTGTCCATGAGTCTCTTAAACATGCAGGAGCATTGCAGAGACCGAAAGGAAGAACTTTAAATTGCTATAAGCCTCCGCTGGTAATGAATGCAGTCTTTGGTCTTGTCTCTTGTGTGAGGAGTACCTGCAAATACCCGCTCCGCAGGTCCAGGGGGGAGAACCATGAGGATCCCGCCACCGTGTCAAGAGTCTTATCTATATGTGGGAGAGGATATGGGTCTTTTATCGTCACTTTATTCAAGGGCCGGAAATCTATGCAGAACTGCCAGTCATCCTTCAATTTCTTTGGAACCCAAATGACTGAGGAGGTCCAGGGGCTGGTGGATGCTTCAATGAGCCCAGCCCATTGCATCTCTTGTAGAGCCTTGTCTGCTGCAGCCTGCCTAGCCAGGGGGCGGCGTCTAGGCCTCATCTGAATGGGCTGTGCATCTCCAGTGTCAATATCATGTTGAATGAGGTCTGGCCCATATCATCCTCCGAGAAGGAGAAGCAGTCCTTAAAGTCCAGCAGAAGCTGCCAGAGAAAGCTCTGCTCACTAGCAGTCAGCCCATCACAGTTCTTCGCTCCAGGGGAGGGAGCAGGCATGAGGCAAAATTGGGTACAGTTGAGGTTGGTGTAGACAGGTCCTTGGGGGAGGCAGGGCCATCAGCCACATCAGGGGAGGTGTCACAGCATAGGCCGTCAGAAACAGGATGGACACATGGGACAGATTAAACACTGGATTAGACACTGGAACTGCGTGAGATGCTCTTTAATAGTTAGTGTGTGAATAAGTACAGCGCTTGTGCATGTGATACAATGGCTATATACAAGGGTGAATGAGCAATGTCTACACACACAAACACTAACGAATGGGGCAGGGCTATGTACAATGGGAAAAACTAAATAGCTATACAACTGTGAGCAAAGAAGGTAACCTAGGGCAAGAGCAAAAACACTATGAATTAACTGTGACAAACACTATGAGCTATAGCACTATGATATACATGAATCAGAGGAAACCTATGATGCTGGGCTAACAACTGTGGCTAACATAGGAGAACTGAGGCCTAGACAATGATATCCAGAGCTGGAAGCGAATGAAGGCTGCAGTCTGTGGGCAGGCTCTGAGCAATGGTCAAAGAGACTGTAACAGAGGAGAGTGGTATGAGTGCGGGTTTAAACGATCTGCGAGATTATCCAATGAGACTGATTCCCAGTGGCTTACCTGTCTGCAGGTAGAGGCACATTAGGGAATGTTATTTTTTCTGGCATTCAAAATAAATTGAGTGGAGAAAGGTCTCACTCTGATAGCACGGGCTCTTAACTCTATGTGATGTCTCCTCTGTGCAGCAATAACTGCTGCTACATCAAGCACAAAAAATAAGGCGTTATGGTGGACCACTAGTGGGCTCCACTAGCACACAGTGTACGGGAAGGGGTTGCAGAGTTGTGGGGCACAAAGTAGTCAGTTGTTTTGTTATGAAGAATAAAGTTGGAATTAGAATCGAGAGCTCTCATGTCATCTATGTTTACCTCCACAACGTGCCTTTTTTGTACTGTTTAATATCAGTGCAATTAGCAACACACTGCACTTTACAAATATTAATAAATAAGTAGGTGTGCTTGATTTAAATCTTTTCCACCCTATATTTTTGTGCCTTGAGAAATTACGCATAAAATTACTTACATTTCCTAGAATTACATATGCAAGAATCTATGAACTCCCTCCTCTTACATTCCATCATGTCACTCCGCTCTCTTTGTAAATATTATAAAGACTACTTTTTTGTGCCAAACCCAATGTGTGTGTGTGTGTGTGCGTTCTCAGTGAAAGTAGAAAAAGACATGTTTAAGTCAAGTGTGCATCACCTATCCACAGTACAACCACCATTTGTTAAATACAAAAACTTTCTTGTAGACCTATTATAAAAGAATACTGTCAGCTACACTAAAACATAGAAGTATTATATTTCCTAGTGGTGTCTACAGTACAGAGGTAGCATAGTTCTGCAGAATCCTTGGAAGGAGAGAGAGTCCAGATTTATTTTTCTCAGATTTGAAGAGTATTGTGTGTATTATGATATATTAGTAAAGAAAACCAACTTTGTGTTTTGTGTGAATACTGCAGACAGCACAGCTTAGAGCTCCCCTTTGAGGAACCGGTCCAACAGTGAAGTCCTTTCAGACACACTAGTTATGTGAGGCACATGGACTCAGTCCAGCAGCTCTTCTAGGAGTGCCTACTGAGACAATGATAATATGATTATAAGAAGGATGGTTAATTGAGCACAGGTGCCCTTTCTCGTGGGTTTCCCTTGACTCTTCCTAGTCCTTCATCATCAACCAATCAAATCTTGTTTACAAAAAAAAACAGGAAAAGAAAAAAATCTTAAATTATTGCCTGTAGATAATATTTTAGCTCTGCACAAAAAGATCCCAGAGCAACCAGGAACAACTTTTTATACATCAAACAGCAGTTGTACTGCAGTGTAGCTGAGAGCCAAAGCTGTTGCAACAGCCTGAGCAAAGCTCAGTGTAGCTTTATCTGTAGAAGGACTTTTTAACCACAATAGCTGCAGGCTCAAGGGATTCCAGTGTGGGTGTGTGAGTCCTTCATTTTGGTCCAGACTGAAGTAGCTGAACAGCTTTTGGATGTTATTTTGTACACATAATCACATGATCCCCGAAGGAGGACTCCTAATGATGGTGATTTCCTGGCTTTTTTCACAGCGCCATCATCACTCATTGAGTTAAATCTTCATATTCTTTTTAAATAGCTATGGTTTCTGTTGTACTCTGTCATAGTTTTTCCGTTCTTTGTTTGTTGTAGCGATTACATTTTTTTGTACATAATCTTTCAGTGTTGGTGATTTTTTTTCTTTCTATATTTTCCATCTTCTTCTCTCAACTGTTAATTCATGGTGGCTCTTTCAGTTTAAGTCTGTTTTTTTCAAGGTTTATTCATCACGTGGCGTTATGTGCTTCTGTTTACTTTTTCCTGCCCTCATTACTGTCTTGATTGTTTTTTCCTGCTATCTGTACTAGTCTGTGATTTCTTCCTTAGTCTTTGACATGCTGTCCTTTCAACTCCCACTTGTTCCCAAGTAGAAACAACTGTGCATGTGAGCGCTCTGTGTTTTGGATTTCGTTTCCTTCTGAAATTTTTACGTCTAACCTGCCTCAGTGTTTGTTTCATCTCAGATAGATTTTTCTTTTCCATGACATTAAGAATAAAACATGTTTTTTATTAAAACAAGGTTGATTTCATACAGACTTGTGGTTCTACAGGATATGCAGATGGTTTCAATGTTATGGTGTCACGGTCCTGGGTCAGTGACCCAGTGTTTTGACTTGTCTATTATTATTGATCTTTGATTTCATCAAAGATCAATAATAATAAAATAAACAGTTTTACAACATATAGTTGTAAAACATTTTATTTTACGTTTGCTCCTTGTTATCCAGCTGTTGTATGATTTATTCTACAGTTTCTTGTTTTGATCAAAGTCTTTGTAATCTCTGGCTTTTGCTTCATCTGTGATTACTTTTTTACTGTCAAATGAAAAAAAAAAACATGTAATTTAACTAATTTGCCTAATGAGCCCCCTTGGGGTGGGTGGGCAAGAACGGGATGGAAACATAGATAAAAATAAGGCTGAATGAATCTTTGTAATGTTATTGGTCACTGCCCACAGGACTACACTGTCCAAGGACTTCTGTTGGAAAGAGTTTAACCATGGAATTTGTTACTATGTTTCAAAGTAGCATTACCTCTTTAAACGCATACAGTGTAAGGCCAAAACTGGCCCCTGGGTGAGACATTTTCACTGAGTTCTTGTTAATCCACAATTAACTGTGGTCTGAAAATGTACCAAGGTTGCACTCTGGAATAATGAACTGCAAAATCTGGCCAATTATTTATTCCACAAATACTATATGCGCACTATGATTTGTGAGAAACAAAGAGAAGGAAAAAAGGAGAGAAGAGGCTTTTCAAGCACCGTTCTTTGTGCCAAGACACTTCTATTCAGCTCCTAAGTATGCACTGTTCCCAGACTCTGAGTTGATTTTGACAGACATTTCCATCCAAACATGTTCACTTCAAAGCTGAGAAGGCAGAGGGATTTTACTGAATCAGACTTGCTCGTTTTTAATGAATTTGTCTCCCATCTGCTTTTACGATCATGAAAGTCTGACCATGTTAACCAGATAGCAGAGTTTAAATATTTAACATATACTCATATGTCAGATATGAGTGTCTACTCTGAGTCTACTCGCATTTGAAAGAAAGAAAGAAAACAACCTCTGACATTATTATGGAATAATTAATATACTTGGAAAATAATTAAATTCCAATCATTATTATCTTTTTCAAGTCAAATAAAATGTGGATATCAAAAATGTGTGGGTTTGTAAAGCCTTTAAGCCATGTATCGAAAAAGCTTTTAAAAAGCAGCCAACTGCAGGGTGAAAAGCCTGGTGGATATTGATTACAATAAACTTAAGAACGGCATTGAATAAAGCCTGCTGGTAGTGTAACCGCAGGTGGGAAAGGATTAGCCTGTGGTCTTTCACACATATGTAATATTAGAGAAAATATCATTCACATACTGTATGTAGGTGATAGTCATGTAGAGAAGTTTGATGAAGCTTTTATTTGTCACTTGCAGTTGCCTGCAGCGAAATAGGACCTCTTCCGATCAAACATACATTACACAAACATCACATCGGGAGACAGGTCAGAACAGGTAGCGTAAAGAAAAACAATGAAATGTTCAACACAATAGGGGAGTGTAGGAGAGAAAAAGTGAACTCTACTCAGACTGAGCTCCCAGGAGTTAAGTATGAGAACAGAAAACAAAAAATCCTCAGCACAAAAAGCATATGAATCTTCACACTATAACACCATGAAGACACATCACAAGCAACAGGGGTGGGTAAATGGGGAGAGAGTTCACCGGTGTAGACAGCAGCACTCGGCAAGCAGCAAGGTTCTGCGCTGGCACAGTCGATCGGCCGTCTGCATCGGGTGGGGGCGAGCATCGGAGGCGTTTGGGATGGGTGAGGGAAGGTCACTGTGTATCTGTGTCAGTGTACGTGCGTGTGTGCGTGTGTATTTGTGTCCTGTGTTCAGCTTGAGAGAGTGTCCTTTCACCCAGTTCAGCAAAAGTCAACAGTCCCCAGCCTACGCAGGTGGCCTTGGAAGGATATGGACGCAAAGAGTCATAACACAGTCTTGTTATCAAGGAGAAGAACTTGTTGTTTTCAGCCAGCCGGCCTTGATGGTGTGTATCCAGATGAGAGAACGAGCTGTCTCCAATTTTACAGCGGTCTAAATGTACGTCACTGGTCACCGAGTCTGTCAATTTCCCATTGAAGAGCCGTGAGCTTCTCCAAGATCTTTTCCATGTAGCGTTCAATAAGAACAGTCTGAGTACTCACAGCCCTTCCCATTCCTTCGATCATTGCAGCTAGCCTTGTGGGGTTTTGAACAGCTGTAACCACTTTATTCAGTCTTCAATAAGCCAGGGCTGAGCCAGCTCCAATCAGCAAGAATCCTGTTATCATGGTACAGAATAGGTATAAATCCTCTATGTTCTCGATCAACATTCCCGCCAGGCACACGACGCGCCACTTCTGCCACCCATCCATCGTGTATCCAGCAGGAATACCCTCCAGGACAATCAGGCTGTCCTGAACCCAGGCTTCTCATTGAGAAAAGGGTGTCAATTGCGTTGAGGGACGAGTTGATCAAATCCATATTCTTTAGGGTTTAGAGAACAAGACTGAGAGACTCTCTGAGGGTTAAACTTAGACGAAACTAGACAAGGACATGAGAAGCCAAGCAGGAAAGATAAGGAGAGGGAGAACGATGTGTCTGCCTCCATCAGAGCCAAAGAGCGATTGTATTGTTAATATGCAACAAAAGCATTAGTTTAGCATAACAGATGAGTGTGCAACTAAATGCAAATTCAGTTACAATTCTCACAGTTCTGCACACTATACAGTTAGCTCCCAATGTTTCTGGATAGTTA
Organism: Benitochromis conjunctus; assembly: GCA_015052645.1. Taxonomy (NCBI): domain Eukaryota; kingdom Metazoa; phylum Chordata; class Actinopteri; order Cichliformes; family Cichlidae; genus Benitochromis; species Benitochromis conjunctus. The sequence goes on from VOQK01041470.1 coordinate 16,492, forward strand.
CAGATTTGATAGAGGATTTCAAATCAAATAGTGTTGTAGTGTAGACTTTCAGCATATGACTAAAGTATTGCATTAATTGTTTAGGAATTGTTAATTAATTGTTAAGTCTTTTTTATATATAGCCCCTCATTTTCAGAAGCTAAAAGGTAACTGAACAATTCACTGATACACAGTTTTAGGAGGAGCCTGTTCCCTGATTATTTCATGACAAATTAAGCAAATAAACAAAAAACCAAAATAAGCCTCACAGAGATCACAGAGATAGCAAAAACCTTAGGAGTGGCTATATCAACAATATGGTACATTCATAAGAATAATGAGTATACTGGCCAGTTCAGCAACAACAAAAGCCAGGTACGACAACTAAAAGAAACACAGAATGTGGTGATGTGCATGAGTTCTACATTTCATTGACTGCATAGGATTTTTATCCAGTTACAAACCTGACTCTACCCTTGTTATAAAGACTTTGAGTACGATATCTTGCTCAGTCTGACTCTGTGTATCAGTCTGTTTTAATGGTCTCTGTGACATGCCAGTACTTGATGGTGTTGCCAAATCAACCTGAAAAAAAACCCATTTTGTCACAGTCTGACTGAAGCTGACTGTGTGGCGTGAGGGGGTCCCAAGTGCAGACACGCAAAAGGACACTTTGATTTATTTTATTTATTGTCATTGTACATGCGCAATGAAATTGTGTGTACTCCACACCAACTGTGGAGAAATAAAATATAAATGGTAAGACCACAGAAACAAATAACTAACAGGAGACATATATACATTCAAGAGGAATATATACAGAACAAGAGAAAGGAACGCATTAGAGGTCAGGCTGCAAAGTACTTGGTCTGAGCAGGTCCATGTGTGAGTGACCTGAGTGATGAGGGTTACTCAGACCATGGACAGGGGTGGGGTGTGGGGGGATAATGTTTGTTAACAGTCCAAATGACCCAGGGGAAGAAGCTGTTAGTGAGTCTGGAGGTGTGGGACCTGATTGATCTGAGGCATCGAGCAGAGGGCAGTGAGTCAAACAGGTGGTGGACGGAGTTCAACAACTTAACAACCAGGCAAGGAATATACTTTTTTTCCCTCATGATGAGTATTTGCCAGATTGATGCTGATTGGCCTTTAGGACTGTGTAACTGGGCCCTTTGGTTAAATTATTAAGCATTTATTTAAGACAGCTGCTGCCTTTTTAACAACAGAAGTTTTGACTTGGCTTGACTCTGGACAGCTAGGCTGATTGCCTGTTGTTGTGAATGGTTGCCAGACTCTACCAGCCCTGTGGTTGATTTGTGAACTGCTCAGGGTGTACAAATTCTCTTGAACACTATTATTTGGGGTAATCTTCTGTGAACGTCTAAAAAGAAAAACTGGTATTGGTAATGGATAAATGGAAGTACCACAGCAGGAAAAGCACAGCTGTAACTAACAGCAATATTATCCAATATCCCAGTAAACCATTATAATGTGACAATGAGCCAAGATGCAGAACCCTAAAATTGAAGCAGATAATACAATTGGGCCAGTATTATTCCGTTACACCTGTGCTTTTCCTGCTGAGACATATTAAAATTAGCTTCTTTGAAAATGGCCTATTACACTACCTGGCATAATTTGGTAATTTCACCAACCGCATGGCCTGTGATTGTTCACTGCTCTCGCTCTCGCTCTCTCTCTCTTGCAATTGTTTCACGGGAACAAAGGCAGATATTTTCTGTGGTACAAAAATAAAACACAATTACATATGAATCATTAGTGTAAGCTGTCCCTGTTATTTACTACTTCCCATGTCTGTGATATGATGTAATTAGAATGACATTTAAAACATTAGAGAGCAGTGTATTCCAAAACCTGCATCCAATTTTCCATTACAGTTTATGTGCAATCCTCACAGTCCCAACCACACAGATACATCCAGGAATGTAGTTCTTTTTTTTTCAGAAATTGTGGTCACTGGGCTGAAGCCAGTATAACATGATATCCAACATTCAGCAGCTGTTTTCACCCATAACTGTAACTCACCTTCACGTTTCCAAGCTGACAGTGGTGGCCAAATTACTGACCATCAGGCCTAGGCCTTGAGCTCATGTCCCCTCTTTTAAGCTACAGCCAGCAGGAGGCTGTTTATGCTGCCTCTCTAATCCTGCTCACAGCTGTTTTCCTTCCTGGTCTCTCACTCCAGCTCACATCGTTTGTTCGTGTGCTACCTGCACAGCTGAAGACTTTCAGGAGAAGTAGCTGAAAATAAAATGTGCTCTCCTGGCAACAAGCTGACCTACCACCATTACGACCCACCTAGCTTGGTATTATATTTCTCAAATCAAATAAAGAGTATGTATCAGTCTTGCAATTATTGTACTATTTTCTCTTTGTGCTGTCTTAAATGCAATAACTAATGACTGACTATCAGTTTCTTTGAATCTAATTATAAACAAAAAATATTTTTTTTAAAACAGATATTCGTATTTGCTTTGACATAATTTGAGTAGAATGATTTTATGATACTTTATATTTACATTTATTTTCCATATTTCTTTTCCATAATGTAAATTTTACTAGTAGATCTCATTATGCTCGACTGCTTTCTAATTAAAATATTTTTGGCCATGAAAATACTGAACTACTAATGTAATGGCATTTGTGCATTAGTGCTTTTCTTGTCCCACTGTCCTACTCTTTTTTTTTTTTTTTTTTTTTTTTTTTTCCTGTTTTCTTTTTTTTTTTTCACTTTT
>VOQK01041481.1:0-19518 GCA_015052645.1 Benitochromis conjunctus
ATTCCTCATCAGACACCGAAACCAAAGATCGCCAGTCTGAGAAACTGCAGCCACCATCGTCCTCCTCAGGACACCACGGGCACTGAATGTAACTGCTTTTAAAAAAAAAAAAAAAAGTTTATTCTTTGTTGTGATTGTGAAAACTTATGTGTGATTTAAACATTCAGCAAGGTAGAAGAAGTGTTATCTTTGCTAGATTTTACAACGTGACGACAAATGATTTGACATTTTGAAAACCAAATCAAACTGCTGAACAGGAGTGCAGCTTGTCTCGTGCCTTGCTTTGAGTTTGTGTTTTCTATTTAGTTTTTGCTTTTTAAGTTTGACATTGTTCATATTTATTTTTATACTTACCTTGATTTATTTTATTCTTTTTTTATTTGACTTTGTATTTCCTGTTTTCTTTTTCACAGTTTTAAATTGAGACCAATTGTGCCTTTTCTCTCATAGATATACTGTTACATTTGTGGATGCTCATGTAAAGATAGCCAGAGATCAGCATATATATAATTATTCCTAGGAGACCAAAAGCACAGGCTTCAGACTGCTCAGAAGCTCAGTTTGAGACCTTTTTTTCCTACTCATGGCCTGTATAATGTCAGTTTCATGAGAATCACCTTGCTAATTTTTATTTATTTATAATGACAAACTACAATATTGTTCTGCCTCAACTCTGGAGCAATAATAGGACATGAGGCATAAGAAAGGGAACTCAGCCTTGACACTACATCTTAGTGCACTGAGATACTAATGAATTCTAGTGAATGATATATGGATAAGAATAGATTTGTATGCATGCCATCAGGGATTGAGGTTTTTTTGTTATTTAAGTTTTGGTTTGCTGAATTTGTGTTGTTCTTTAAAGTAACACTAGTCTTTTAGAAAAGCGTATTTGCACTTTGAGGCTTTAGGTCATCAGCTATGTGGAAGATAAAGCAGAAAAGAGGAGCTGGTGGTGCATTGATGTACATCTCCATTTGTTAAGGAAATTAAACAACGGGCATTTATCATCAGTGTTCCCTGTGACACTGATTTTAAAAAAAAACTTATTTTATTTACTTGAATGATGAAGTAGCAATAGCATTATTTAAATGTGCTTGTGCTGAAATAACAAGTTAAAATATCTGACTGAAAAAGATGTCTTAAAGTCAAATGTCCATGCAATAATAGATGTGTAATCGTTAAGTAAATACAGCCATACACTTAAGTAAGCCATACACTTAAGTAAGTTAATGTGCTGTCTTTTATCTACCTCACAAAGTATGTTGTTCATAGTTATAGTTTTGTGGAAATATTTCATATTCATATTACAATTTATTGTGTACTCATGAGCAATAAATGACATTTTCCAAGTTTTCCAACTTTTTTGGTTTTCAATTAAAACAACTTCCTGTCCAGTTTAGTTTTTTTTTTTTTTATATTAAGGTGGTAGTATATCACATGACTGATAGATTTAGGAAATTATTATTTCGCTTAGTTATGCTCCTGTGGACTGGACTGTGTGTTATAATGAATTAACTGAGTTTTATATCTGTGGTAAGTCGTGAATTTATTGGTATTAGTGATGGCTTAATGTCAGTGAATTCTGCTCAGTTACAGCAACAACAACAATTCAAGTGTCTAAGCTGTGGTTTCATCGAAGGGTTAAATAGGCTATACATACTCAAATAAATAAATAAATAAAATAGTAGAAAATGCAAGGAAAACTTTTTGACCTGCGTTTAACTTTCGTGTAACAGCGGCAGACTGCGCCCCCTGGAGTCCTGGCATCTGTATGCGCCCGGAAAGAGAGGGAAACAGCTGGAGGTTTCAGCTGTCACCGTCTGTGTCCCTCCGTCAGGGCGTTGCAAGCTTTACCTAACAGGAGGGAGCCAGGCCAAGTTGTCCTTTTCTCAGTATTTGGCGGACTAATGTTTAATCTATCGTAGATATGGATTTCGGCGCTTTATTTAACGAGAATACATTTCAGTTCTCGGATTTCCAGGAGTTCACGGTAAGTTGTTGCGCTAACACCACGCTAGCTAAGGCTAGCCGCTTTAGCCAGCGTTAGCTGACTTATGCGAGTAAACTTTGGAGCTCCTGTCCCAAAATATTAGCCGAGAAGGCGAAGAGAGGTGCGTTATTCTTCTGTGTGATACGTAATAACATTTACAAATAGCTTTACTATGTGTAAATCTTAAAAACCTTAAGGTATGCAAGCTTCAGTGAATAGCATAATGCTAGTTGTAGCTGTTATTTTAGACTTCCGCCGACGAGTTGCGGGCCAGCCCAAGCCTAGCGGCAGTTACTGTAAACAGGAGCTACTCTCGGCTGTTAGCATTTTAGCACAGGTTAGCTAATTTGTGGTTTTGTGTTTTGTATAGTTTCTTCCTGGACACCAGAAACTGACCGAAAGAGTGAGAAAGCGATTATATTATGGCCTGGACAATGATGTTTCTTTAGATGCCCTTTCCTGCCCTGTTACAGGTAAGCAAAGCGTCAGCTATCTCTTAAAGCTTTACATGTAGTTAATTTGGCTGAAGTTTTTGGCTGTGTCCTCTACTTTAGAAGTAATCTGCTCCGGATGAACTCTTCTTTCTGACTTGTTATAAGACAGTTTAATGTTGTTGTTAATAGAATTTCAGGTGCTTAAAACATTGTTTGTATATTAAGCAATGAGGGTTAGAAAAATCACACTTGGTGACTTTCTGCTTTCAGATATTGCCGTCGAAATCTTCCAAAAGTCCGCCCCAAGCCCAATACGAAAGCTCCAGAAGAAGTATGCTGCCCATGTTGCCAGGTTTGTACTGTACTAAGTAGACATAGACAGATATTATTTATTCTTACGGGAATGGGTGATCACACTTTGAATCATGTGCTTAAGACACTTTGTTTTTGTTTCAGGGAGGCCTGCATTTCTCCGTGTGCCATGATGCTGGCTCTTGTTTACATAGAAAGGCTCAGACATAGAAACCCTGAATACCTCCAAAAGATCTCCTCCTCTGACCTCTTCCTGATCTCCATGGTATGTTTTTAGGGGTTCAGAGGTCATTCTAAGTGAGATTTTGTTATGATTTTTTTTTTTTAAACCAGCATAATGTCGAGATAGTACCATGAAGTAATGTAAGTTTTTATTCATGATTTAGATGGTTGCCAGCAAGTACTTGTATGATGAAGGTGAAGAAGAGGAGGTTTTCAACGATGAGTGGGGAGCAGCTGGGAAGTTGGATGTCAAAACTGTCAACAACCTGGAGATGAACTTCTTGAACGCCATTGTAAGTGACTCTGTGTGTGTGTGTAAATAAGGTGTGCCTGCATGAGCGTTTGCTTCAAATGATGTGTCCAAACCTTCCTGTCATATCTTCAAGGAGTGGAGCCTCTTCGCAGACCCGAATGACTTCTTTGATTTACTAAGTCAACTGGAGAACAGGTTTGTTGTAACTCAACACTAAACTTACAAGAAGTTACATTTAGCCCACAAAACACCACAGAATTGATTAAAGCCTTTCATTTCAAATATATCTGATTGTGATGTGTATTTCCAGCATTGCGGAGCGGCAGGGGATGAAACGTGGCTGGTTCACCTACACTGACCTCTGTGTGCTGCTAGAGCACTCTGTATGGAGTCAAGCCCTCACAGCCATCTACCAGCACTTTACTAAGGTAGGAAGAGGACACATATTTCTAGAATGTTAATATTTAGCCTTTATATTTAAGTGCTTTTTGTTATTGAAACATTTTAGTTTTACAACCAAGCAAAGTCTACAAAGTATTAAAGGAGGCCTTTTATGCCCATTTCCAGTTTATATCGTCTCCTCCTCGAAGGAAAGGAAGTGCATAATAGGTTAAGTTTGTCTGTTTGTCCCAATTGTTTTTTCCCCAAGGTCAACTTTGACTTTAGGGAAAAAACAGTTCCAAGAAACTATATTGAGTAATGCATCATATAAAAGGGCATGGAGAGAGCTTTTCAGCACACTTTTTATTTTTTCAACACAACGCCCTGCGATGTCACAATGATGACATAAAGGCTGACATATTACAATAAAAACATCATAAAACATCTAAGTTTTAGTATAGCCATTGCTCTTCAGGGGGCAAAAGCTATTCAGATATTTTTTTATCTTCTTATGGGCCATCATGTGGGCACTCAGTCAGTTTCCTGTCTGAAATATGCCATCAGTTTGCTGTGCCGTAAATCCATCTTTCTTCTGATTGGCTGCCTCTCTCAAAAATATGGTTTGAAGAACAGGTCAGTGGGACTTCTTTGAGCTGTGTGCCTGAGCTGACGAATATCTTTCTTTGGCATCATAGACATCCAAGATTTCCGCCTCTTTTGGTTCATAGTGATTAAGCATAGGTTGACCTCATTATTTGAAACTTTGGGCCTATTTAATATCAGCATTCTTCATTGTAGCAGTATATATTTGACAGAAAATAAAGAAAACATCATGGTTTTCCCTTTAAGCCAATAATGCATTTCTGTGTTTCATCATAAGACTTCATCTCAATTCATTTTCAGGTATCCTGTATGCTTGGCCTGGTCTATCTAACCAGTGTGGCTGGCCTTATTGCCACCAGTGCTGTGATTCACCAGCTCAGTCTCTCTAGAGGAGGCCAGTCTCTGCTTCCACCAGATGAGATCAGCCTGACCCACTTTATCGCTTCCAACCTGAGTCCAGAAACCTCTTCCCCAGCCCGCCGCCTCCCTTGTTGTGTTCTAGCCAATAAGAGTGTTAACCGTCAGACTGTGTCACCTGGAATCAGGCAACACCACAGTCAAAGCCCTCGATCGTCTTCCGCACAAACATCTGTATTGTGTCTCTGGGGTTCCCTGCTTGCCTCGATGGGTCATATACATCCTGAAACAAAACCTGATGTGGAAGCTTCCCAAACCTGGTCTCCTGTGTCCTTCATCTGTCCTGGCTGTCTTGCAAAACTCCCTCCTCTTGCATGCGGGCTTCGAAACACCTCATCAGCCCTCCCTCACGGCCCCTTTGAAAACCATCAACCTCATTCATCGTGGTTCTCCTCCAACCTCCTCGGTGCTGCCAAGCCAAGTGTGGACTCTCATCTAGATATTTTTCCTCCTGTACAGCTGCGACCTTGCCACCCAGAGTCTATGCTGCCAGTTGACAAAGTTCAAGTTCTCCTCATGCCTGGCTAGAAATGGCAGAGCTTTTCATCCTGTAGTAATGGACTCTGGAAATGAAACCAGCATTGTTGCTGTCACTCATCTACTGCTTCAAGGCTTGTCTTTGTTTACATTTCCAGATCTAGAATACAGGAGAAAAGACGAGAGGAGTTGGGCACTTTTCCAAGAGGTTGACAGGGAGGAAATTTATATATAGTTAAATACTGATTCAATTCAAATGCCACAATGCTTGATTAATCACAAGCATTGTAAAGGTTAATTCATTTAATTCCCTGCAGCAGCTAAATTCACATTATCACCCTTCTGTTTTAAGAGTTCACCACTGTCGCTTGGTGTTGTAGGGCTTTTGAATTAAATGTGCTCTGAGTTGCTGTGTCACAGCGGTGATTTTTAAAGTGGACATGAACCACTATATGTATAAAGGCTCATTTACACAAAGGAGTCCTACTCTCAAAAACTGACATGGATGTAACGCTGTCTGTTAAGCTGGATTAAAAAAATAAGTTCTTGAAGTTAAAATTTATAAAACATGTTTAGCGCCATCTTGTGTCAATAAAGACCATGACATCACCGGGAGGGTGGGTTGGTTGGTTGCGGTAAAATAGACTTACAGTAGTTCATGCTAGCTAACTAATAACTAAACCAATAGCCAATAGGGTCACTAAAACTAAAAATCAGGCTAGGGGGTCACTTTTGTGCTGCCACTGACTGCAACAATAAGTTTTTGATTTTCCCATTTTGGTGCAGCTAGCCAAACAACAAAGAGCCATTTACTTCTTAAGAGATGGTGAGTTAAAGTAGACAGTATATCCTCGTTTCTAACATAAAAGTCATTGTTGCAGCCAGGGGCAGCACAAAAGTGATCCCATTAAAATATAAATCAGTTTAGATGTCCATATTTTCCTCTGAGTTATTGTTTCTGTTATTAGTTAGCTAACATGAACTACTGTAAGTCTATTAACCACAACCAACCCGCTGATATAACGTTCTGTATTCACACAACATGGCACTAAACATGTTCTAAAAATGTAACTTTAAGCACTCATTTCTTAAACCCAGCTTCACGGACAGTTACATCTATGTCAGTTTTTGAGAGCAGGGCTCAATAGTGTAAATTAGCCTGTATACATGTAGTGTTTCATGTCCACGTTAAGCTGTTCACATTTGGCAGGTTAATGAATGTGTGTGTGGTGGTTAACAAGCATATCTGAAAGTTGAAAGTTTCACAGTAAGTTGTTTTATTTTATTTTTCTTAAGAAGGGACTTAAACCAGGCTAAATGTTCTTATTCACATTTGTTTAGTGTAGCCATATATACATTTCTTTGATACAGCTTGCGGATTGCAATAGACACTGGTCATACATACATACGCATACTGTTGGCACTGATAGCTAGTTATAAAATCCGATTGTCTCCTAGCCTTGAGAACTTTCCACTTCACGAAAGAGAAATGGTTAGACACAGGAAACCAGACAGTTGAAACCGTGTCTTCATATCTTTGCGTTACTGTCACAGGCCACACCATTTCCACATATTCTGGTTATGGTGGCTGATTTTTTATTTATTTTTTTTGTCTTTCTGTTTTACCGGATGTGATGTGGCAACAAAATATAATCCTAACGTCACTTTCCTGTAACAGGGACTTAGCCTGATGTAAAGGATGGGTTCCTGTGATTTCTTGCAGTCTCTTATCTTTTTTTTTTTCTTTGTGCATGTACTGTCTTAAAGGAAAACGGCAACCTTCCTTTGTTGCGTGAGATTTGCACTTTTTGGCTCCACTTTCATTGATTTAGAACATCGTCTTGCATTGTTACTGCATTATTGTCATGTTTTCAACACCAGAAGGGGAAATCATTATTTTTATCTACACCGCTACAAACGGACATTTACTTGTAATTGAACCTCTAACAAATTGATCTGAATTTTGAATTTGATACATTTTGGATCACGAACCCCTTAAATTTTGTACATTGTGTAAAATGCAAATATTGTCAAATGTGTACCAAAAAAAAATAAAGGCTGCATTTGTTTGAGATACTTTGTAATTCTGTGTCGACATACAATGAAACCAAGCTGAATCTCTCTATAAATGTGAAACAGTAACAAGTTAACAGCCAATAATATGGTTTGTATGTTTGAACTTTTAACCTTTAACCCTCTGTGGTCTATTGACGCGCCGGCGCGTCACACCGAGATCGGCGATAAAAGGGGGCGGGGCATGGGGGCGGGGCCGCAATGCGATTCCGTTTTGATTTGTGTTGACAGTGCATATTGCCCTAGACCCAAGAGGGTTAAATTACAGAAAACAGACTAAACCACTTCTGACTTATGTGCCAAGCATTAAATAAGGGCACCAACAAATGTTGTATCTACACATAACAGACAACTTGAGGCACTTTGTTTTGCAGCCTGCCACAAAAACAAATTGATTCCCATTCCTTTAGCTAAAACTACCAAATCTGTCAGCGATAACACAGTTTGACAGATATAAAATTGTATCTTTGGGCGATTCCCAAAGAGCTGTTAGCTGAACATTTGTGATATCTTGGCATGAAGACTACTTAAAGACATGACACGAAAGCTGCCTAAAAGAGTCAAATAGAGAGTTGGTCAAATATTGACTTTCAAGCTTGTTAGAATTGTACAAACTATTTTTGCCTTATATAGTGTATTTCTATGTATGTTTGTATATCACATTTTCCAGGCAAAATATAAAGAAATGAGGGGTTATGGGTTCCACTAAGTGATACCATAAAAGCTGAAAAGCTAATCCATGTTTTTAAGTGCCAGGACAGCCTTATGCTTCGGATGAGCATTTTTACAGAGGGGGAAAACAGATGTCTGGTTTTGGTAGAATATGGGATGTCCCTCCCCCCCTGACTCTAGGCCAAGCTTCTCTTACCCCTCCCCTACACTCCTGGCTTGACACATACCATTTGAGAACTCCTAATATAGACCCAGCTGCTTTGTAGAAAAGGCTAACAAACGGTCTCAGTTTGCTGCTTTGAAAACCACTTTTCATGGACACAAGACAGAGCTATGGAGCCACGTTCACAGGTGAAATGTATATGATTGGGGGTGTCTGGGAGGTTGATAATATTGTTGAAACCAAGGAAATGAGTAGCCGTGGGGATTTTGTTGACAATGATATATGTTATAGGTGTCATTCCCAGAAAAGAAGCAGGAAATACAGACTCAAGGTACAATGCCTGGCAGTTGTCTGCATTTGGATCTGTGCCTGGAAATGTGCATATCTGTATTTGCATTTGTTGACTCTGTGCTGTTAGTACTTTTCTTCGTTTTGTAGCTGTGTGTGCGTGTGTGTGCATGAATATGTCCTTGTCTATAACTGCTGAACCCTGTTCAAACAGTGTGTTTTGACCAGCTGGTGTATTTTCTCCTAGAGGCTGATGCCACAGTCTACATGAAATTCATGAAAAGTCACCGCTGTTATGACGCCATTCCAACCAGCTGTAAACTGGTCATATTTGATACCACACTACAAGTGAGCCTGCAGCTTATCCATGACTTGTTGCACATCTAGACTTTCATATTGAGATACGTAGCAGCCTGAATTGTTGCAGAGTAGTGTTATTTAGCTGTAAAACATCACTGACTGAAAAATTTTTAACCCCAAAAGATGAAAAAAGCCTTTTTTGCACTGGTGGCAAATGGTTTGAGGGCTGCACCACTATGGGACAGCAAGCTGCAGAGATTTGTGGGTAAGATGACAGATTAATGGGACAGACATGGTAAACTGGGTTTGCTCACTTGTAATAATGGAAATGTGAATCCTCCTCTGCCACAGGTATGCTGACTATTACAGATTTCATCAACATCCTTCACTGCTATTACAAGTCCCCTATGGTGAGCATTAAATTGCAGTTTAAAGCCACTCAGATTGGACACTCCTGCTGTAGAGTTAAACAACGGCCTGGAGGCCACAATCAGCCCAGGAAAGATCCCAATCTGGCCCACTGGATGTTTTAGGAACTTGTGAAAGAGGGCATACATTTCTGACTTTTAACTTTAATAAATTTTACAAATTGTCCTACTGAAAAAGACCTCCCGCACAGACATTCACACTACACCCATGTAATAGATAAACTATTAAATGACAGAAAAGTTCCTGCTTTCTTGCTAGCAACTATAAAAATGCCTGTCCTGTTTTTTTTTAAGGTTCAGATGTATGAGCTTGAGAGCCACAAGATAGAAACATGGAGAGGTGATTCCCTTCGAAGTAAATACGCAAGCACAAATTAATGGCATTATCTGTGCCCAGAGCTCTATGAAATTCATCTGAGCTGTTTCTCTCCTCTTCTGTTTAGATGTTTATTTGCAGTATTCCAATAGCTTCCTCATTAGTATCTCTCCAGAGGCCAGGTGAGTGGACACAATGCTGCTCAGGCACCTCTGTTTCAAATTCCAGTCGAATGTCCTGCTAAGGCACGTATTGCTCTTCCTATCTCTTCTCCATCCAGCCTCTTCGAAGCCATCTATTCCTTACTCAGATACAAAATCCACAGGCTGCCTGTAATCGATCCAGAGTCTGGGAATGTCCTGCACATTCTGACCCACAAAAGAATCCTCAAGTTCCTCCATATATTTGTGAGCGAAAGCTTTAGTTATGATGTTTTTTGTAGCCTTCAGTACCATGATGCTCTTGTTTTTCAAATATGGGTGTTTGGATTCTTTTAGGGGAAAAAACTTCCCAAGCCTGCATTCACAAAGAGGCCGATCCAGGAACTTGGGATAGGAACTTTCAGGAACATCGCCACTGTCGAGCAAACAGCATCGCTTTATGATGCCCTCTCGATATTTGTGGAGAGGCGGGTGTCTGCGCTGCCAGTGGTGGATGAACAAGGTACATTATATTCACCTGTCGCTGTCACGGTGTATATATTCTACATAACCACAAGAGTAGCGCTGTACAGTTCACTGGTCACAATAATGTTTATCTGCCTTATATTTAGGTGGTGGCAGAGTTATTAGCACTGCTGCCTCACAGACAGAAGGTCCTGGGTTTGAACTGAATAGTCAGCCAAGGGCCTTTCTGTGTGGAGTTTGCTTGCTTTTCCTGTGCTAACATGGGTCTGCTCCAGCATATTCCTACAATCCAAAGATAGATCAATGCTTCTGATTGCCTGCCCCTTGTAAACAATAGCTTGAACAGCAGGTGGCTGGGTCCTGAGATGACCGTATTAGGGATATCCACTCTATATGATGTCATACAGAGCCAAGTGAAGAAAAACCTACTGGAAAGAATCAGCCTGAGCTTTTGGCTCACAATGATCACTTGTACATACACTTGTCAAGGCTGGCTGTGTGTTGGACCCAAATGAAGGACTTGGAAACAAGTTTACTCTGAGAGACAGGTTTATTGCAAAACTCAGGGACAGAAGATAAACGAACATGGAGATAAGGTAGAAGGAACAGAATGGAAATAAAAAAGAGGAAATCAGACAACCAGGGAGAGAGGAAATAGAGCGACAAAGTAGACCTGGGGACACGGCAGAGGAACAGGAAGGGAGCACAAAGCACGATAACTAAACATTACGTAACCTAGAAGAAGAAAAATAATATAAACAGAGACTAAACTGAAAGTACAATAAATTCCAAAGGAAGCTATCAACTATACAATATACAAAACAGCTCAACTAAATCATAAGTGATCCTCAAAACTAAAAAGAATCACAAAAAACACAAAGAACACAAAGCCCTGGATCCAAGACATGGGGACCATGACAACCCTCACCTCCTTATTTGCCACTTTGGTCATGTTTTAATGTGTATCCACCACTGAAACAGTATACACATGACAGGAAAAAAAAACAATAATAATAAAGACTGTTGGACCTGTTACATGGTTATTACATCGTCAAACTATTTGTTTTCCCAGGCAAAGTGGTGGCACTCTACTCAAGATTTGATGTCATTGTAAGTACAAATCTAACATGAATATATTTAATACTCTGCTCATTTTCCTCAAGTATCAAAGCACTGTTCACACACACACACACACACACTTTCCCAGATACCGTCTTTGATCCATTGCAGAACCTAGCAGCCCAGAAGACCTACAACAATCTGGACATGACGATGCAGGAGGCTGTTGAGAAGCGCATATGTTGCGTTGAGGGGGTTATTAAGTGCTATCCATATGAAACCTTGGAAACCATTATAGATCGTATAGTTAAAGCTGAGGTAGACTTTTTTTCAGCCTCTTTAAGATTTATTGTGAAATTATGAGGTCAAAGGGGTAAGGCCTTTATTGTCCTTATCCCAGGTCCATCGGCTGGTCCTGGTGGACAGGGCTGATGTGGTGAGAGGCATCATCTCTTTGTCTGACCTGCTGCAGGCAATGGTCTTAACCCCTGCAGGTATTGATGCCCTCTTGTCCTAGCACCAGGGGAAAGAGTGGCCCCCTCCTCTCCTTTAGGACCTGTGTAGGCTTGAGTCCTGGCAGTGCACCCAGGCAGGTAGGCTCATGACCTTCTTTTGTGTTTGTGCTGTTTGACTGATGCCTTGTTTCATTTTCTACGGGCTCCCAAGTTCATTTCTAAGTAGTGTGATTGCAAATTTTCTTTTTTGTTTTTCAGAAATTGACATGTGACTGAAATGAGCGCTCATACCAAGAAGAAATAATCCCCAACTCTACTGCTGTTTATATGCTTTCTGCAATCTGTGGCTATGAATGGACCCTAATGCCTCAAAGCATGTGCACAGCTCCACAACACAAAGCAGCATTTGATCAGCTTGATCAGTAAACGTTTACTGATTTTGATAAATTTGTATTTAATCTTGTTGTGTTGCCTTTTCAGTCCCTCACCTCGAAAACTCAAGGATTTGGCCTTCAGTTCACCTCACAGATTTTCAGTAGCATTCAAGTCACTCCAGTTCTTGATACTTGAAAAAGCTTTGATAACTTTGTATATCCATGTCCTGCCTTGTGGGCATCAAACGCTCTTTTTCTCAAGTCTAAATCAATTTTCTTTGTTTTTGCCATGATGATTTCACAAGTGATAGCTCAAACCTTTAATGAAATTTTAAATCTGTTTAATCTTTATAAGCTTTGCTTTTTAAAAAATAATTCTGTTATTGAGTGCAACTACAAATAATTTGTTTTCTAAAGAAAACTAATATAAAACGAAAAAAGCACGTGCGTAAGTAAATCTTGATAATAAAAAAACAACAACTTTATATTTAATAGTTTAAAGTTGTATAAAATGTGTATAAAATGTTGCATACCCAGTAGTATCTCTAACCACACGGTGGTACTCTTTGGCTTTCTTTAAACCCGTCTTCTTCTACACAGTAAACAAGGAAACACGTGACTCTATTTTTTTCAGTTCTATGATGGGCCGTATGATCTGTCCGCTGTGAACCCGTCTTTGCGACAGACTGAGATCGGAAGTGGAGATGCCTTCAAAATAAAATACACTCGCAGGTCACAGTCTGCTAGCCAAACACAGCATAATCAACTTTTTTCTGTAATCGTTATAGATAATAGAAATTTATCTGTATAACTTCAGGTAGAAGTTAGTTTGACTTAGCTATCAGGGTTTCTCGGCACGTTTCAGTATCAGCATTATTTTAATTGTTTTATTATTATTAAAATATTTTATGGAGGTCTTCTCAGAAGCAAGAAGGCCACTTTTGCTTTTACCATAAACTTGACAGAAAGACTTGATTGTGCTCGCTGCGCTTTATCGACTTACTTTATTTTTTAAAAGTTTCAACCGGAAGCTTTGTCGTTTTAACTCTGTCTTGCTTGACCCTCATCTTTCCATATACCCCGTGATCTCCAAAACAACATAACAAAGTGGGGGAAACATGGCGAGCGGAGAGGAGGCCAGAAGACGCCCCTCGGTTACCTCCTCTTCGGTCGGCCTGGAGGCCCTGTTCCCTGCGGGGACGTCGGAGCAGGCGTGCGGGGATGGAAACCCGGAGCTCGTTCGCCTGCGGGAGCGTCTTCAGGGTTGGCTATCGCAGTATGAACTCCTGCTGCTGTGGGTGCAGAGGCTGCTGGTCTGGGAGAGGCCGCTGTATAGCATCTTTGTCGCCCTGACACTGAACACATTATTCTGGTAAACGTCGAGTCTGCGTTTAATCACGCTTGTCTGTCACACTGATTAGGCTGCTTTGGAGTGCGTTGTTAGCTAGCTGGCTAACGTCAGCGAGGGTATTACGAGTGAATGTCAAGATAAGTTAGCTAATCCCACGTCTTTAGCCTAATGCTAACGAAGGTTGCAAGCCAGTTTAAACTTACTTTCGGAACGGCATATGTTCCCTGCTGACTAAAAGGAATTATATTATATAGATAAAAGTTATTTTGAAGTGTCACACCTGTTAATACCGCAATTCAAGAAAACACGTAAAGATGAGTGGCTCAGGCCTTGTTAACCAGCTGTCAGTGTGCTGTCTGCTTACTTTTCCCTTGGCTCATTTTCAATCACGCAATAGAGCGTTAATAGATTCCCGGTATTTGCGTTTATATATGTGTGTCTGTTTCTGCAGGATCCTGTCCTCCACCTCCCTGCGGCCTCTGTTTCTGATAAGCGTGTCCCTGCTGGGGCTCATGCTGCTGGAGAGATGGAAGCCCAAGTTGCCCATCATTACTGGTAAGGTCTCAAAGTAATCACAATGGGGCCTTCCTTTGATAGTTGACATAATGTTATCTATCAGGTATTGCAAAGCTTAAATTCCGTTCAACTTGAGGTTGTTTCTCCACTCATACAAACACACACACACACCGTGTGATTTCTGGTATTATATTAACTTTGTAGTCAAACATCCACAAAATATGTGAATCATAAAAATCTAAAAAAGTCGGGATGCTGTTTGAAAGTGCAAACCAAAACAACGTGCAGTGATTTGCAAATCTCATAAAGCCATATTTTATTCACAATAGAACATAGAAAACAATTTTAAGCATGTTTAAACTGAGAGAACGTGCCATCTTAAGAAAAATATGAGCTCCTTTTGAGTTTGATGGCAGTGATGTGTCTCACAGCTGTTGGGACAGGGGAAGGAAAGGGCTTTAAAAATGAAGCGGCCCTTGAAAAGAAACAGCTGGAGGAACTTTTTGCAACTCGCTGCATTCTGTATAGTTTACACAGTGGCAAGACTTTTTGTGGAACTGGGGTTGTAGGAGAAAAAAAAACCTTTTGACATCTGCTGTGCTAATTGTGGGTTGTTTTTTTGTTTGTTTGTTTTTTGTCTCTTCTACAGTTCAACATGTAGACGCTCATCCTGCACAAAGGTTTGTAGTGTAATAAGTTGATTTTGTTTTCTTAATCTCTGCTTTTCCAGCATTAATTTAGTGTAAAAATCATCCATTAAAGACTGTCCATGTCGGATGTTATGACCCGTTTGTCACACATCACTCTGTCATTATAATTAATTTCAGGCTCCCTGCCTCAATTAGTGTGTTGTGTTTGTGTTCACTTGTGTGCAACTGCCTCCCTCCTTCGTCATTACGCAAACATGAAATCCTAACCTGCACCTTTGCAAACATAAGTACAGCCTGAAGTGTCCTGTGTCCGTCACAGGTGTTGATTTTTTTTTTCTTCCTGCGTCTTGTGTGTGTGTGTGTGTGTGTGTGTGTTCTTGTTTGATCATAGTGAGACGATGAGCGCGGAGCAGCGTCTGCTTAGCATCCCCGAGCTCAGCCACCACTTGGCTGAGAGCTATCTGACCTGCTGCCTGTATCTGCAGGAGATGCTGCAGTACAAACGACAGAACCATGGCAAGGTACAGTGCTTTGGTGTGACCATGGAAACGCATATGCACACATGTTATTGGGGTAAATCTCTAATAGTGCAAATATAAATGTTGATGTGATTGTTATCAGGTTGTAGTTTTGTTTTTTAAAGAAAATAGCCAATTCTTCTGTTCATCTTTCCAGCTCTATATTTTTATTCTCAGGCTGTAACAGACTAGCTTTGCATGATTATTTGCAAAGTTCAGAAGAGTACTTGTGTGATACATTGGGACTTAGATCAGCCTGTCAGTTTGTCCACTGAAACTTTACTTACTTTAGAGCCACCCACCCTTTAGGCCAACTTTCTGACTGAATACCCTGCACTAAAAAACAAAACCTATGAACGATAGTTGCTGTATCCCTGAGATCACCATGTCGGGGATATCCGCTCAGTATGTGAGTGATTAATGGTCTGAAGCCCAATTTAGGCTCAATGGGATTACTTGCATATATGCTGGCCTTCTTATTTGAATCGTTTAGAGTCATATTCAGGTTTAAGATGCCCGTCCACCAAAGTAACAGGATAGCTAAGACTGTCAATAAGGAAAGGCATAATTTAACTTAGTCATGAGAAGTGTTGGGGTCATTACGCAACAAAAGTAATGTATTGGGAATTGCTTATTACTTTTCTTTAAAGTAATGCGGTTAATTGTTCCTCAGAGAAAGTACTTCATTACATTACTTTCTTGTTACTTTGTAAAATGCCCCTAAACACAGTCTCATACTCACCAGTTAACAATATAAAGGTGAGGCTACGTGTGAACACAAAGAAAAGTGCAAAATCAGCCCAAACAGACCTTTAAGCGACCGCCACAATGATTCTACGGTAGAAATGTGTCCAGATGCAAGCCTGACTGCTGCCTTTGTTACCTGATGAAGTTCAGGGTTTGGCTGCTGGGCTGAGGGCTGCATACACTCAGCTATAGCGTCACTCTGGGTTCTTGCTAGCTTTGTGTTAGCATGCTGTGTGTGCAAATCTTGCAAAGAGACAAAGTTTAGCAGAATAATTCAATTATTTCTGTCCTGGAGACAGTTTCCACTTCACCATCATGCTTTTTTGCCTTTGTGCGTTAAAAATAAAAGTAATGTCCACATCTCCACTCCTCCCCTTCACCCTTTTCCTCCCACTATATGAGTCTGGTGGTAGTGCAAGACTACAGCAAGAAAAAAAATGCATTACTTTGGACTTACGGAATCTCACACAAGTAATGTAGCCTCGACAACGCATTATAGCCCCTTTAATGTGTTTCTGATAACATGTCAGCATTAGAATATGTCTGACAGTGCACCTTGGTTACTTTTAGGAAAACTAGACACGCATAGACACGCACCAGATTAGACTGCGATTGTTCCCCTTCTGCATCGTGAGTTGCTCATCTTACTGAAAAACTGGATTCTTTTGGAGAAACAACTGAAAAAGCTTTCAGTTTCTTTCTCGTCGTTCCACTCGGCCCAAACCTGTCTCGTAGAATCAGTCCTTTGTGATAAACAGCTTTTTTCCCCCCCCGCACACTGAACATAACATCTGCAATATTAGGCTTTGGCCACATTTCACCCAGAACTTCACATGTATTGATGACGGAGATCAGATTTCAGAGATATGACGCTAATGAAAGTAAGACCGTTACCCTGAGGTGAAGTTAGTTTGTTGCTTGCAGCTGTTTACGGAAGTCTTTCTCTTTAGTTTTGAGTTGTAGGTATTTGCGCACGTGGCACAAAGTCGATGACCTCATTAATTACTTACAGTGAATTATCTTCAGTCGTTATGGCTTAATATCCACCATAAAGACTGAATTGTAAATGAGATTGTGGGCGTCGTGTGAGGCGACACACAGAGTCTGTGGTTTTTGAGCTACAGCTTAATAGTCACCTGGTTCCTTTGCACAGTGTTACTAGTGTTTGGATGCATTTCCATAACTACATGTTGGATGCAGTACCTTTTAATCATTGGTTTACAAAAAGAAAAAAAAACAAAAACACTAATGATGAGTAGTGGTGTTATTCCTTTCAGCAGTGTTTTGGGGGAAAAGTCAACTATATGAATAGCATCGCACTAACCGTTTGGTGATGCCAGTGATAGTAACTATCCCACTTTTAGAAAGGGCTGTAGTAAAGTGTCCTCTGTGACATAAATACAGCACACACTGAAGATGTCGCTCGCTTTCTCTGTTTTCCAGTTCTGTGTCATGATGTGCAGTGGCTGTTTTGTTCTGGCTGTGGTTGGACATTACGTACCAGGAATCATGATCTCCTATATTATAGGTGAGTCATAACAGAGGGTGTCTGGCAGTGAGTAATAATAGGAGTCAGTGCAGTAATTAAGACAAAGATGCGCTTTCTCCGTGCTGCTTTTCAGCGCTGAGCGTTCTGTTGTGGCCACTGGTGGTGTACCATGAGCTGATCCAGAGGATGTACACCGGTCTGGAACCGATCCTGATGAAACTGGACTACAGCATGAAGGGAGACACGGAGCACCGCAAACACGACAAGAGGAGTGAGTGAGAGAGCCACTTTCAGCCGCAACGCGCTTTCAAGTGAAGCCGACGTTGTTGCGCAAGAATCGATGTAGCTCAGCTTTCTTTGTCCTCTGAGCGATGCCCAACATCAGGCGCCCTGCACACACAAACAAACAAAACGACTGTAAAGCTGTGGTTTCCTTTGGTTACCTACTTCGCATACCTCAGTCTTTGTCTTTGAATCACTTCCTTTAGTGGTTTGCTGTTGTTGTGGTGGTGGTGGTGTCCTTCATGGCATGTTGAAAACATGTTTGTGTGTTGTTTCTTTTTTTTAAACAGAGATAAAGAAGGAGGTGGAGGAGGGGGACGAGCCCAGAGCTGAAACAGAGAGCGAGAGCGAGGAGGAGCTGTCCTGTTTTGCTCCAACGGTAAGGACACACCTGGAACACAACCCACAATGCACAGAGAGTATGTATACGTAAGGGTGCCACTTTAAAGTGTAAGACTAGCAGAGGAAGCTGCAGCAGCACAGTGTGCTGAAGTCAGCACTGACCTTTATGAATGTGGTGACGTGTTGATGGGAATGGAGCTCTGCGCTGTGCCAAATGACCTGAAGGATTATCTTTCCAGTACAACTGCATTCCATTAGCGCAACAGCAGAAAGTACACGGTTCAGTAACTGACAGTGTCAGTGTCAGGTATTCAGTCTGTGAATGAACACCTGCAGGGCATGGTGCGAACATAATAAAACAAACAAACTAGTATAATCTGGATTACCGCTATGAACTATGAAGGTTGTAGCCCTGTAATAAATTCAAATTTGTTGCATGTGGATGGAGTGAGGAACCAGAGGAGTCTGGTTTGCCCTCATCTTTTTCAGGTTTTGAAATGCGGGAAATGATGCTTCATTATTTTATGTTTTTGGTTTTCTTTGGTCAGGTGGATGTGAAAACTACGGCTCTGGCTATGGCCATCACAGACTCTGAGCTGTCTGATGAAGAGGCATCCATCTTGGAGAGTGGAGGCTTCTCGGTGTCCAGAGCCACTACTCCTCAACTCACCGACGTCTCCGAAGGTAGCTGTCACTTGTGTCAGTGTTGAACTTCCATTAAAGCTTGATACACACTGTTTACCTTCCGAACGGCTTTAATTCTTCATGCCTTAGTTTCAACAAGGTGCTGGAAACATTCATCAGAGATTTTTTTTTTTTGATCCATGTTGACAAGACGGCATCACGCAGCCTCTACATCAATGATCTGAATCTCCCGTTGCACCGCATCTCAAAGGCGCTCTGTTGGATTGCTATCTGGTGTCTGTGGAGGCCGTTTGAGTTCAGTGAACTGTCATGTTTAAGAATTGAGTCCGATATGATTTCAACTTTGTGACATGGCGTGTTATCCTGCTGGAAACGGCCATCAGAAGATGGGTACAGTGTGCTTATACAGAGATGGACATGGCCAGCAACAGTACTCACATGTGGGTGTGGTTCTTAAATGATGATCAGTTAATACTAAGGGGCACAAAGCATGCCAATAAAATATTACCCATATCATTACACCACCATCACCTGAAGCACTGATAAAAGGCAGGTGGGAGCCATGCGTTCACGTTAATTCTGACCCTACCATTCAATTGTGGCACTAGAATTGAAACTCATCAGACTAGGGAGCATTTTTCTAATCTTCTATCGTCCAGTCAACCTGCCCAGGCACCTGACGTTGTCTTCTGCTGCTGTAGCCCATCTGATTTCATTAGATTTTGTTTTTTCTTTCATTTTCAGACTGTTCTCTGATCGTTTGGGAAAATCCCAGAAGATCAGCAGAATCTGAAATAGACCAGCCCGTCTGGCACGAACAGCCATGGTCACAGTCACTTAAATCACCTTCTTTCTCCATTCTGCTCAGTTTGAACTCCAGGAGGTTGTCTTGATCATGTCTGTGCTTAAATTCATTGAGTTGATACTGTTGGACGGGCTGATAATTAGGTCAACAAACAGTCGAAGAGGTCTATATAAGAAAGAAATTTGGATAGTGAGCATATTCGTGTGTGTGTGTGTGTGTGTGTGTGTGTGTGTGTGTGTGTGTGTGTGTGTGTGTGTGTGTGTGTGTGTGTGTGTGTGTGTGTGCGTGTGTGTGCGTGTGTGTGTGTGTGTGTGTGTGTGTGTGTGT
>VOQK01041494.1:0-11333 GCA_015052645.1 Benitochromis conjunctus
AACTAGAATCGTGTCTGTTTGGGATACAATCTGAATCAAAATCAGGCCATCTGAAAATTCTTAACAATTTATATAACCCACACATATTGATTACCTTCTGCCAAGTTTTCAAAGTGTGAAATAGCCAAGGGTTTCCCAGCTTTTCCAGTTGGTTCATTATACCCCTATCCGCCATTACTGCTTGGAGGGGAAAAGGATCCAACATATTAGTCTCCAACTCCTTCCACCTAGCTGTATATGTTTCATTACACCAGAATAAAAGGGGAGTTATTTGGGCAGCATAATAATAAGTCTTAAAACAAGGGAGACCTAATCCTCCCTTTTCCTTAGGTAGTTGGAGAGTGGAATACTTGATCCTTGGCTTTCGGCCTTGCCAAATAAATCTGGAGATCCTTTTATCCCATTCTGAGAATTGATGTTCACTCACTTCTACTGGTAAATTTCTAAAAAGATAAAGTAGTCTAGGGAGCACATTCATTCTGATTGCTGTTACACGGGAACTGAGACTGAAATATGGGACCAGGTTCCATCTATGCAAGTCAGCTTTTAAAGTTGTAGAGAAAGGCTCATAATTTGCCCGAGAGAGCTCAGAGAGGTCCCCTGTCAAATTAATGCCCAAATATTTAATTTTGTTATTATCCCAGTTAACTTTAAATTTCCTGCGAAGGGTTTCTGGAGCTATATAATTTAGAGTCATTACTTGTGTTTTAAAAATATTAACCTTGTAACCAGATAGCTCTCCAAAGTCATTTAGTAAAGACATCAACTCGCAGAATGACCTTTCCGGCTCCCCCAGGCAAACCAATACATCATCAGCAAACATCACTACCTTATGTTCGATTCTTGCCAAAATAATACCAGTAATGTTTTGATTTTCTCTAATTGATTGACCTAATGTTTCTATAAATAAATCAAAGAGAAGCAGGGAAATTGCGCAGCCTTGCCTACATCCACGTTCCAGAGTAAAAGAATTGGATAGATCACCATTTATTTTTATTCTGGCTAAGGGGTTGTCATAAAGGGCTTGAATAACTCCAATAAACTGGTCTTGGAACCCAAACTTCCCCAAAACCTTATACAAGAATACCCATCTAACAGAGTCAAAGGCTTTCTCCGCATCTAAACTTCCTATGATTGACTGAGTTTTTTTTTGTTGTATATAAGTTAAGATATGTAGTATTCTTCTAATATTATCAGTGGTTTGTCTGTAATGAATAAAACCCATCTGATCTAAATTTATGAGGTCAGGTAATAGCTTCTCCAATCTACGTGCTAGAATAGAAGTGAATAATTTATAATCCAAATTAAGGACACTAATCGGTGGGTAGTTCCCACATTCACTTCTATCTTTCCCCTCTTTTGGGATAATTGAAATAATTGCCTCCTTCCAAGAGGGCAGAATTATTCCCTCCTGTAAGGTATAATTAAATGACTTAAGCAATATGGGGATTAACTCTGTCCTCAAACTGCGATACCATTGGAGACTAAACCCGTCCGGCCCAACTGCCTTTCCTGGTTTTAATCTTGATAGGGCAGCATTAATTTCTACCTCAGAAATAGGATATATTAAATACTCATTTTGAGAGTCACTAAGTATAGGTAATTCTAAGGAATTAAGAAAGATATCTATGCTGCTCTCCTCCACAGCCTTAGGTTGTGAATACAATGCCTTAAAAAAAGTCTCAAAACAATACTGAATATTTTCTAATTTTGTTTCCAAAGTATTGGTTTTAGGGTCCTTAATTTGATGGATCGTACTTTCCTCTATTTGTTTTTGTAGTTTGTATGATAAATATTTTACGGATTTCCCTCCTGTCTTGTAATATTTCTGCCTCAGGAAAATGAAATTATTTTGAGCCTCGTGGGTATAGATATCATTAATTTCACCCTGTAATTTCCTAATTTCTTGTTTTACCATAGGGTTTGGGGATCGTATATCCTCCTGTTGTTTAAATTTGCCTGTAGATCTTTTAAATTTTCCCCTTTAAGTTTCTTCAAGTGGGAAGTAATAGCTATTAATTTTTCTCTCATCACTGCTTTAAGCGTATCCCAAATTATGATTGGCGAAACCTGCCCCGTCTCATTAATTTCTATAAATTCTTTGATATTTTCCTTTATTGTTGAAACTATAGTAGTGTCGTCCAGTAGTTGTGAATTGAATTTCCACAAAGTGTTTCGTTTTTTCCTAGCCAATTGCAAGGATAAAAAAATGGAACTGTGATCTGATAAATCCTTTGTTAAAATATCACAATCTCTAATCCTGAATCTATCCACATTGAAAATAAAAAAGTAGTCCAATCTTGCATAGACTTTAAATGAGCCTGAGTAGTAAGTAAAATCTCTAGTAAATGGATGTTGAACTCTCCATACATCTATTATTCCCATCTCAACTAGATAAGAATTGATTTTTCTAGTGAGTGAAATTTTCTGATTAGACAGATTGGAAGAGTCAATTTTAGGATCAAGCCTGAAATTAAAATCCCCCCCACAAAATACTATACCCCGAGAGTCCACCATTAAATCAAAAATAATGTATTCTTGTAGAATAACCAATCACTCCCTGGGGGAGCATAAACGTTTAATATTGTAATTTCAGTCCCTTCTATCCTTCCTGTTGTTCTAACGAATCTCCCTTCATTATCGCAAACTCCTGAAATATGTTCATAATTTAATGTATTCAGGATAAGTGTTGCTACACCCCTCTTATGTTTAGATTTATCAGATGAAGAGAACACATATTTAAAACCCCTTCTTCTCAATCTCAAGTGATCTACTTGGTTCATATGTGTTTCTTGGAGTAATGCAATCTGAGCCTTCTCTTTCCTTAGTTTAGACAGTATTTTACTCATTTTAATCACATTTAGTACCCCATTTACATTAAAGGAAATAATTTTCACCTGCTCGCAACCCATAAAGGAATATTAACTAACCACAGCACATACTCAATAGCCATAAGTGCCCCCCTCTTGTAAAAGTAACAAATGAAAGAAATTGAAAATAAACCAAAAAAAATAAAACATATCAAAAACATAGAAACTCTTAAACTGGCTTCCAACAGTGAGACGCCTCCACTGTAGCCCTCAAAGTTCGAAGGGATACCCCTTCTTACTCCCCGAGTTAGGGGGCCTTCCGCTATGACGGTCCTCTTAGCGCTCGAAGCCCCCAACTAATTTTTACTCGACATTAATTACAGTTCACCATGTTGTCCATAATTATTACATAAACTCTAATTATTTCTCTTCTCATCTGTATACTTGCAGCTTCTCTATATATCCTGTAGCTCCTCGGTTCTGGCACAGGCGCCGGCCCCCAACTGCTCGCCACATCGGACATCTTTGTAATTTTTCTCTGGGGGTTGTCGTGGTAGAAGCACTTTCACCGGCAAACCCCGTCTCGCCAGGTCCGCCGTTGCCTCCTCCGCCGTGGTGTAAATCTTAGGTCCTTCTTCAAAAGGAGCAGTTTAAAACTCTATGCAAAAAAAATGCTACACTAAAACAAATTTACTTGATGAATAAATCTTTGTTTTTAGATACACCCAAATGATCTAAGTCAAGAATAAAGGACAGGGCAGAAAATAGTGCTTTAATTCACAAAACACTGATTATTTGCTCAAATAGTTCAGATCATAGCCACAGCTACAAGAATACCCACATTAAAAATGTTTTCTTGAATAAAATCAAGGCATGAGTGTAGGGCTGCCACAAACGATTATTTTGATAGTCGACTAGTCACCGATTATTTTTGCAATTAGTTGACTAATCAGATCATTGATAGCTGTAACGTTTACAGCTATCAATATCAGTAAGTAGCTCACTGTTTACGCTAATGTTAGCAGCTAACTAGCTAATTAGCTTACCGAGACGACTGTACCACTTCGTCGTCAGAAACCACGATGTGCTTCCTTTTCAGATGCTCGTGCATCGCCGTCGTACTGCCATGGAAGGCAAGTTCCATTTAGCAGATTTTGCATTGGAGATTCTTCTCTTTTATTTTCTTAAAATGCTCCCAGACTTTCGAGCTTCGTTGCGGGGTAGCCATGTTACCAGAGACTGCTGCTTCTTCTTTGGCGTTTAACGGCAGCTGGCATCCGATGCATTGCTGCTATCTTCTGTTTCAGTTTGTTATCACACTCTTAAATCCTACTACTTATTCCTGCGTCTTTCAGGATCTTACAAAGCTTCAAATGACGCGTCGACTATTAAATTAGTCGTCGTCGATTTTGATAGTCGACGTAATCGTGACTAGTCAACTAATCATGGCAGCCCTACATGAGTGTGATGATCAGGATGGGAGATGGGAGAGAAGTTAGTTCCATTGCACGTAGTTGCCAATATGAGTCTGATTCAGACGTGTCCAGTGAAAATAATATTTTTGGTTTAGGTAAGGAACAGAGTATGCTGGAGGATACAGGACATCAACTCATTTACCCAAAAATAACGTTGTAGTAGGAAGCTGGCAGGGTCAAGACCATTTCATGTCCAATCAGTCCATTCTCACATACTTTGTTGGTCAATGCCCAGAACAGAGCCTGTCTGCAAACTAAAATGAAACACTTTGGTCTAACATTGTATTATAGTATTATTTCAGCCACAGATTACCAAACAGGATTTTTTTCACTGTTGTCACTTTGTGTGGGCAAGAATTATTTGTACCTCCGTCGGTACAAACAGTTGCCAAGAACAATCACTGACTTCAGGCAAGCAAGTGGAATGCCGTTATTGACCCAACAGCAACCTTTTGTAAAGTAAACTCGTGCTGTCTCGTTGCCCGAGTGCTGATTTCTTGGAAAGATTTCAGCCAATAATCCAGTCAAAGATCTTTTAAAGAAAACCTCAGAAACTCCTATAATGTAAAACTAGTCCTTCCACAGGTGAGAGTAACAGAAGGCTAACAAATGGGAGAGGGTGGAATCCACTTTGAATACTCTTTGAACAATTTCCTGTTCTCCCACAACTGGATATTCACATTTATACACTTTCCATGTTACTTTGAACCAGGTAGTCACTGGCTTATCTGCACCGGCCCATGGGCTCTGTTGGAGACAAAGATGAAGTCATGCAGTCATTCTGCAGATGGACACTTTCTAGTTTCAAGGATCAGACAGATAAGACTTTACTGCTCTATGTGCCTTTCTGAACTCAAGCTTTTACTTTACTCTTTAGTAGCTTTGTGTCCAAGGGGGACATGTGATGTTTTTCTCTCTTAGCAGGATAAAACTTTGTGATAGAATATCCATATATAAATTGATTGCTGCATTGGCTTTGTGACAAGGAATAACAGAATTGGGTGTGATCTAAATCATAGGCTACTGCCACTGGATCATTAATGTTTCTAATCCATAATGTAGAAAATCTGACAGAGACTTGACTTGAAACTTGACTTGAAACTTGACTCCCAACCCCGAAGGATACATTTATGTCTATTTAGTATTTATGTTTTTTAAATCTAAGACAGGCTTAATTATTTATATGGATAGAAGACATTTTGAAATGCCCATTAAAATATAGTGGGTTTAGCCCACATGTCATCACAACATCAGTTGCGTGCATCTCTCCACATTCTCATGTTGTGAGACCGTGACTGTCGGTGACCTGAGAGGCTCTGCTTCAGTCAAAGTGGCTGTGAAAAGATAATCTCATAATCCCCGAGGTATGGTGGTGTACCAAGTTTGTTCTCCCTGTGGTGGAAGGAGCAAAGTGAAATCAAGTGAAGCAAAGCAAGCAAAACAAAGGGAAGGCACCATAGTTGAGTAAGAGGCTGAGTCTAGACATTTTGGCAGCGTCCATCTATAATTATTTTACAATTAACCACAATCCTCTCTGAGCGTTTAACACAAACAAACAGTGACACTGGATTTCTTTTCTTTCATTTTTTTTACTACTTCTTAAGCGAAGCAGCTGCTGAGCCACAAATACTTTTGACTCATCTTCTGAGAGGCTCATTTTGTTAAAGCCTGCTGACCGCGGCCACTGAAAACTTCATAGTTGCTGCCTTCTTCATAGTAAGCACAGATCCAAGGATCAGAGCAGGCGCTTCAGACTGAACATCTGCTTGTTTCATTTTATTCAAAAGCGTGCTCCACCAGTCAGTCTTGGGTCACTAAATCTCAGGGTGGACCAAAGGTCAAGTCTTGCCTCTGGTTGGAAGACATGTTGCTTTTCCAAACTTGGTGGGTGTGCAGATATTTGTAGGTCACCATACAGAAACACTTACACCGAGATCCAACACAAAGAATTTAAATGAGCAGAGATCTTGAATTTAGGTGTCTCCGGTGTTGACGTGACTCTTGGCTTCCAGGAGGTCAGAGGACACATTCTCACCTGCAGTGTAATCAAGCCAAAGCGGTATAACAGAATCCATGTAATTGCATGATAGCTGTGTGGAGCGGTTGTTTATTTGTGCAGGGTGGGAATGTGAGAGTTACCTGTCTGTTAGGGCGTGTTTAAGTCAAGGTTCGTGAGTTCACTCACATTACAATGTAAGGGTGGAGAGCGTACAGAGAATTTTACCTCTCTTAAGACCTGGAGACGTTAGATACAGGTTAGTTACCTGTCTGTATATGGGTTTGTTGCCAAATCAGAGTCATGGCAACCCTCTTTCTGAGTCATCATAAGGAATGGATCTGATACAGATCAGTGTTTCAGTATCAGTAAAAGTAAAAATTAAAGTTCTGTAACCTATCGATGGCATATACATACATTATAAGTTAATGTATAATATTCCAGATCTACAACCGAATGAAGCTGGTGATGGAAAAGTTTGGGGTAAGTAGTGATTTATCTGTGTTGTTGTAGGTGATGTTGCTCCATAGACACTCTTGAAAAGGTTGACAGAGAGATGGTGTATCATATAAGTGTGCGTACTGTGTAAGAGTTGTTGCTTTGCATTATTAAATACGACACAAAACACAAAAGCGTATTTTACTGTTCGACTGTTCACACTTCTGCCCTCGAGACAAAGGTTCAGAAGTGTGACATCTAGAACATCCAGAGTCAGCAACTCCTTCCTCACTGCTATCAGACTCCTGAAAAGCTGACCTACCTCAAATGCAATTTGCACATCAGGTCACTTTGCACACCACGTTGATTTTTGCACTTCAACACCTAATTACTTGTACTTACTAATTTATCTTCATTATTTATCTCCTTATTTATCTGATTCTATCTTGTTCTTAATCTCTTACCTAACTTGGCATTTGTGTATGGACAGCAAAGGAAGAATTTCATTGCACAGAGAAATGCTTTTTCTTCTGTACACATGACAATGAACGCTTTGAATCTTGAATCTTATCATTACAGACAGTATATAAAAGATAGCGACTGTACTACAAGACACAAAAACTCTGCCTGTCGGAAGGCCTGCATGAGGATCATGTGCTGAATAACCACAACTGGCACACATGTACACCTTCAGTTATTTAACTATATCAAGGGTCTAATTGGTTGGCATGCGGTTGCTAGGCAACAGATGATGCTACCTAGCAACCACCTTAAACCGCACATTTTAGTTTACCAACAGGTTAAATTAGGCCATATGCATCTTTTATGAACCTATAATACCTTAGAAAAGACTGTATCATATCTGCCTCATGACAGTAACCTCTCATTTATATCCACAAAGCTTGAATTGTGCAGGATATATTATGACACCATAATGTTGTCTAGCAGGCAACAGCAGACTAAATTCACAGAACAAATAATAATATCGGATAATGGCATGTACTGGTAAATAAAACTGAAGCCAATGCAGACGTGCTTTGACCCTGTATTCTTTCTAATGGTAAGTAGAGGTTGAAGTGTATGAGGAAATTGTCTTCACTTCATGTACAACTTTCTTATTGGATTTGTGGTCCCATTTGCTAGTTTGCAGCTAATCACTATTTAATTTACCCACTGTTTTTTTTAGATTGAATGATTCATAATTTAGTTAATAAAATGTAAATTCAAATGCCTTCAATGCCATTTTCCATTTCTACTTTCCACTAAAATTATGTAAAACAGACAATGATCCAGTTTGAGAACCATCCACGGAATAACTCAAAGATGACTCATTAAGTAAATATGCTGTGTTGTGATTGGTACAGAATTCATAATTCATCATCCGTTTCATTGTCCTCAGTGAAACAGGGAATTGGCAAACACTCTTCCTGCAGAATAATTCAACGTAATAAATTCTATTGTGTTTATCTCTAGCCTGGTTCATGAGCTTACTCTTTTTAAATAAAAGCACAGCTGCTTGATGATTTTAGCCATATCCTGTTCATTATTTGTTTGATTTGAATTGTTTGTGTCGAGTGGGCCCGGTGCTTTTTGGTCTTTTTCTTAAGTCATGAGCGCCACTAATGTCAGTCAAAATAAACAACTAGTCTCACATTGATTAAAGCCATTTCCCTCCCCCTGCCCTGGAGCTATTCACTAATGTGCCGCTATAGCCTTAATGAGAGCGGGAGGAGGCGGGCTGACTCCTGCTCACCTCTGTGCGGGCCCCTGTAGTGAGGGGGCCAACCAGTCAGTCACTGCTGCTGAGCTGCTATCTTTTCATGTTCAACAACACAAGCCAAAGCTCAAGTGAAACTTGAGAAATGACTCTATTTTGTGGGTTACTTTAGTGATCTGCATTCACATCATTTTGTTTTCGTGAAATCTCAACCATGCTCATGAATAAATGAGTAAGTGTTGCTTATCTCTGAAAAATGTATGTTTTTTAATGAAAATAATAAAAAAGCAGTTCTCTAAACAAATATTAAAGCATAGAGTTACTGAGCAAATGTGTTTATTACTCTAAATTGGCTGTAGAAGTGTGAATGGTTGTATGTGTCTGTGTGTTAGCTTTCTGATAACTGGCAGCCTGTTCAGTGTATACCTTGCCTCTCACCCTATGACAGCTGGGAGAAGCTTCAGCCTCCTTGTGACCCTGAATTTGATAGGCAATTAAGAAACGGGAAGGTTGGATCATAACAAAACATTTAGCAAACAGCATTCATTTTTCTTTGTTGGATTTATATTATATTTCATTCACCAACAATTGGTTTGCATGTAATACATGATATGAATCATTACATTTTTGTTCTTTTTTACTATCAGGTTGTGCAATCCCTCATCCCTCATGCAGTTCGATTCAAACTGTAACTAACGGTGTTACCGTGCAAGTAAAAAAGAACAAGATTAATGCAGGCTCAAAGTGGATTACATGTCTAAAACAAGTCTTTAATAGCCTGCTAATTGATTTATTATAGGAAAAACACACCCACAACCGGAGACCTAGTGGGCAAAAAACATCTGTCCCGCCCAGGACACCCCACAGAACTGCAGCACAGGCCTGTTTGTTTTCAGTTTCAAAGAAAGAAAAAGGAAAAACAAAGATATGGGAATGAATTACAAACATATTTCTTTAAGTTATTACAATCAGAACGGACAGGACTCGTAGACGGGAAAGAGAAATAAGAAGAAAAGAGAAATTGGGAAGAGAGTTAACAGAAGGAGAGAGAAAGAAAAATAGAGGAGAAGAGGGATAGAGAGAAAAGACAGTGAAGATCTGCTTCACCACCTGCTGAAAAAAAGAACAAGCAAAAAGAAAACAGCACAGTAGGGAAACTACAGCAACAACCAACATAAGCATAGGTAACAGTGAATAATAAATCTGAATCTTACTGAGCAGCACACTTGACCGACAATGCATGATATGTTTAGAGGGAGCAGCCAACCAAGATAGTGTGTGTCTGTGAGTACCTGTTTGTACACCTCTGTGTGTGTGTGAGCACTGGTATTCATAAGGTTTCTCCATGTAAGTGTCTAATAGTAGGTGTGGGGAGCTATAACCCTGCCCCCCAGGACATGAAGCAGGTATGGAGGAGATCAAGGCTTTCAGACATCTAGAGGCCCCCCAGAGTGCGAGAGCCCAAGGAGGACCACCGGAGGGGCAGCCGCGCTACCCTCCGGGAAAGAGCTGAGGAGAGCTCCAGACGGGGGGGGTCACCCAGCAGCCATGGTGCAGAAGCTACAGGGGGCTGCGGTGACATGCCCGCAGGCTCTGCTGGCAGCCAGCTGTGCCAGAGCAGAGGGAGCCCCAGGCCCCAGAAGGGGACCGACCGAGCCACGACCAACGCACCGATGTCTGAGGGCATCAGGCACCGGCAGGGAGTGTGGTGGGGGGAGAAAGGCCCTCTATCTCTAAGGGAGAGGCCAGCCACCCTTCAGAGGAAGTTCACTTCTGTCGCTACCCAAAGCTCGTGACCGTAGGTGAGGGTAGGCACGTAGATCGACTGGTAAATCGAAAGCTTCACTTTTATACTCAGCTCTCTCTTCACCAAAACAGACCGGTACAGCGTCCACATCACTACAATCCGTCTGTCAATCTTCTGCTCCCGCTGTGCAGGGTCGTGAACAAGATGTGAAGATGCTTAAACTCCTGACTTGTCCCTGACCCAGAGTGGGCACTCCACCCTTTTCCAGCTGAGGACCATAGCCTCAGACTTGGAGGTGCTGATTCTCATTCCCGCCACTTCCCACTCGACTGTGAACCCCTTCAAGTGTGACCTGGAGGCCCCCACCTGATAAAGCCAACAGAACCACATTATCTACAAAAAGCAGAAACAAGATTCTGAGACCACCCAAGTTGTTACTCCTAGAAACTATGTCCATAAAGAGAGTCAAACGCCCATCAGAAACGAGTCCACCTTATTGCTGAGATCAAGCTCTTGAAGCGGGTCTTTAAGGATCAAATGGCCTGTAGCAATGTGCCAACCCTCATTATTTTATATTTAGCTAGGAAAAAGATAAATATTTACTGAAATATAAAATTAGGAAAAAACAGAGTTTGTATAATTCTTACAAGCCTGAAAGCCAATATTTGGTATGACAATCTTTATTCAACACAGCTTGAACTCTTGTAGGCAAATCTTCTTGTACACTGCAAAAACTCAAAATCTTACCAAGTATATTTGTCTTATTTCTAGTCAAAATAATTTCATTAAACTTAAAAAAAGACACAATCAGCTAAGAGTAACATCTCAGTGAGATATAGGAACTTGTTTTTAGACAGTGAATCTTTAAACTAGAAAATTTTCACTTGTTTTAAGTGAAAAATCTGCCAGTGCAACACGATATTTTTTCTTAAAATAAGAAAAGATTAAGAAAAAATATCTTGCTCCACTGGCAGATTTTTTCACTTAAAACAAGTGAAAATTCTCTAGTTTAAAGATTCACTGTCTAAAAACAAGTTCCTATATCTCACTGAGATGTTACTCTTAGCTGATTGTGTCTTATTTTAAGTTTAATGAGATTATTTTGACTAGAAATAAGACAAATATACTTGGTAAGATTTTGAGTTTTTGC
>VOQK01041502.1:0-13685 GCA_015052645.1 Benitochromis conjunctus
TCCCAGAAAGAAATGTAAGTAGAAATAGATGATCTAAGTGAGAACATGAGCCTTTAAAAAGTCCCAGTGGGTGCAGTCAAAGCAGTCCCTCAGTTCCAGTATAGAGTCTTTGGTCCAGACTGGAACAACTGTGTGCTCAGTTTGAGCTCTCTTCAGTCCTGTGATCTGACAGACCCAGAGGGGCCATCACATCACATTTAGAAGCTCCCCTAATGGAGCCACAACACATGTCCAATACTTCGTCTGTCTTGTTGGACAAACTGGAAGAAATGATTCAAGGACTTAGTCACAGAACAGAGATTCAAATCTCCAAACTCAAACTGTCTGCATCGGGCATATAGTCTGAAAACTCTGCACAGTTTCCTGTTTGAAGCTGCTTCCTGTTGGCTTCAGCTGTTTGGAGTTTCCATTTTCTAAACTTCTACATGCTGAACCTGCTTCAGCTCTGAACAGATGATGAAACACTGAATGATTTCAAGCACACACTTTGTCTAATAAACTTACATCTTGCATTCTTTATACAGATTGTGGAGCTGTGATTTGTCAGAGATCAGCTGTGATTATCTGGCAGCAGCTCTGAAGTCCAACTCTTCTGCTCTGAGAGAGCTGAACCTACGAGGAAACGATCTGCAGGAATCAGACATGAAGCAGCTGTTTGAGCTGGTGGAGAGTCCAGACTGCAGACTGGACAAACTGAGGTCAGGACAGTGGTGGAGTGAGTGGTTGGTGCTGTCAGCAGTATTGTACTAAACACAGTCAGTATGAAACAAAGATCCAGTGTTTCCTGTAAAGCTGCAGCCTTCTCAGTGAAGCTGTGAGAGGAGAACGGTGACAGGCTTCAGGATTGGACAGAGGAATCAATAACAGCCAATCAGGAGCTTTTTGTGATCCTGTGTTTGATGTGAAGATGACTGCTGCTGTTGTGTTCCTGTCTACAGGAAATAAAGCTGGATTCCAGCTGGCAGCTTTATAGAGACGGTGGTCCTCAAACCTTCATCAAACCTGATCTCTCACTGTTCTCATTTCCACTTACACAGCTGATCAGATTTATATTTGCAATGCCTCTGAGATCAGTCTGCCAATTACTGGCTCTTATTGTGAAGAACCATCATATAAATTATGAACCGTGTGGTCTTCATACAGAAATCAAAGCTCTCCTGAACTCCAGGAATCTCATTTGTACACGTGTGTACTGTTAGCTGTTGCATCCAGACACGTTTAGTGTCCTCCTCCATGTTTAGTAGTCAAAAACAGATGTTCTTCAACAACTCTGTGGTTTAGTGGAACAGCATGAAATCCTTCACTGGCAGTTCAGGACTCTCAGCAGTTTATTTCTACTGTGAACTGGATGTGTGTGATGAGGTGTGTGAGCTTCATGAGAGCCGAGAGGACATCGATGACTACCGTCTCTGGAAACACTTGTTTATCTCGTCCTTCTTCTCCCTGCAGGTGGTGATGATGGTAAACAGGACGGTGTGTGTGCTGAGAGAGGATGAGCTGTGTCCTGATGATCCACAGAGGTTGAAGCAGCAGCAGCAGCTTGTGTGACTGGGCCGTGTTACTGGGAGGTGGAGTGGAGAGGAGAGCTTCATCCAGCAGTGACCGACAGAGGAATGAGAAGAAGTTCAGATGACTGTCAGTGCTGCAGAGTGAACTGCTCTGAGAACAGCTCCACGGTCAGACACAATGTAGAGTCCATCAATCAGCCCTGTGTGTCCCTCTGGACCTGACAGAGGTCATCAGTGTATCTGGACTCACACATGTTGCACCGGATTGTTGAAAAAAATATTTTGTGGTGTAAAAAATGTTTCATCTGGAAATGTTCAGTGATTGTTTCATGGTTAAATATAAATGACTGTTCAACACATTTCTGTCACCTGGTCAGCTACAGACAGATGGCTCTGCACTCCTGACACTCCTATTTATATTTATTTTTAAATAACCTTCTGAGAGTGATGAGGCCGGGGTCTGCTGAGTGTCACTGATGAAGCTGTGCCCATCGCTCCAAATCCTCACTACCTCGGGGTCTACCGACGTTAACGCATGGTCTCAGGAGCTTGACTCTGGTTTGAGGTGTTTGATACTCGGATGCTACAGAGGAATGAAAAAACATTGAGCTTCAGTCATAAATTGGTGCTTCGGTTGGGCCAAAGAAGAAGAAGCCTTCAGCAAATCTTCAGCAAAAGCATTGCCACGGAAACTGAACTTTGTATACTGAAACAGTACAGCCATGTCCTGCAGACTAAACCTGATGATGCCGTTTGGACTGGTGCAACTTACATGATCAAATGAGCAAAGTCTGTTTTAGAAAGGAGAAAATAAAACATGCAAGTAACTTTGACTTTGTTTATCATACATGTGAATTATTGGTGTATGTAATTATTGACGTGACTCTTTTCTGAGAACAGAGCCTGCTTTTCATGTCTCTGGATTTCTGAAGCACTCAGTCATGTAACACCTGCTTTATCGAGGCAGTCATTCAAAAGCTGTGTCCCAATTCAGGGGCTGCATCCTTCGGAGGCCACATTTGTAGACCGGTTACATCACAGCAACGAAGGCTGTCCCAATTCCTAGACTCCTTCAAATGCAGCCGACAAAAGCGTCCTTCATTTCCCCGAATTTGAAGGATGGGTCTGGTGTATCCTTCGTGGCCCACCATATCCCAGAATTCATAGCGCGACCCAGCCAGTTCCAGTTTCCAACAATGGCGGCAGCTACTCCGTTTTAATATTACTCTTTCTGGGTCACAAAATAAACTTTTAAGATATTTTCAGGCAAGAATGTAGCTGTGTAAACTTCAAATATCTGCTCGGTTTATCAAGACATCACGTATTTGCAAACGTGCTCAGAGACGTCTGTCACCCACTAGCTCGATCGCTGAGCCAGTCGTCAAGGCTCACTAGAGCCAGCGAAAACACCGGACTCCCGGTACATCGTTTTCAAACCCCGCACGGTCCGCGATCGAGCTGGTGGGTAACCAACGTCTCCGAAAACGTCGGCGCACTTTTGCAAATACGTGATGTCCTGAGTAAATCGATTTGGCTGAGATTAAAGTTTCCACACAGCTGAATAAACATCAAACAGAAAACTGATTAAATAGAAGTGTGAGATGGTGGAGAATGTACTCCAATGTCCTGTTAGATTTTAGATAACCAGCAGACGGCTGAGTTTTTTCAACTCCACCGAGACAGCTGGTGACGCAAATCTGAAGGCTAGACCGTCCCATTTCACAAGCCTCGCACTTCCGGCCTTCTCGGCCTTCGGAGGACCCGGCCCACGTAGACCGCGAAAGCCGGGTCCTCCGAAGGATGCAGCCCCCTGGGACACAGCTAATGAAACATCTGAAACTTAAATGATGCAGGAACTTTGACATTAGTTGTTTAAAATAATAATATGCAGTTTATACAAATTCAAAGAAGCCAAATTTCAGCCATTCAAAAAGTACCTATCAACACAGAAATATCAAATTTTAATATGAACATCTGAAAATGCAATAATCTATCGCACGTTGTATTTTCATGGTTTCAGATTTTATCTTTCAATTTAAATTAAATTCTTATATTTACCCTTTTAAATCTTTTAAATGTGGGGCCTTGCTTTCACTTGGTGGGTGTCGAAAAAAAATACTACTAATCTGTTACTTTGTGATTTTTACCCGCCAAATTAAAAGAAGCGTCAGTGAGAAGCTAAAGGCAGTGATAAAGTTGTGTTTATTGAGCTGTTTTGTCCGTTTCTGACTCTTTATCAAAACATTTAACTTGTGTTTCTTCCACATCTGCAGGGGGGGCGTGAAGTCTTTGTGGTGGGATTGGATCATCAGCCTCTAAGAAGCCATCAACAGAATCTATTCATCAGCCCAAACTGTAATTCTAATATTGATTCCTCCATGTTGATGGTGTTGTTGGGCATCCGTTCAGGTCAAACAGAACATGAGGAAATCAAACATCCCTGAAACCAGCAAACACTGTAATTCATGTAATTCTAACAGCATCCTGATACATTTCAGGGACTGCTTATGACGTGTCATCCTGCATCCACCAACCACATGCACAACTAAAAACCAATAAAACACACCATTAAACTACTGAGTCCTGCCATAATAAGGCACTCTGCTGTCAGTCACAGCTGCACGAAGAGAAAAACAGAAACGAGTCCTCTCTCTCTCCGTGCTGACAAAAAGAAAACTATAGAAGTTAAGTGCCTGCTGCTACAGACAACTTCTCTGTTAAGGTTTCTACAAACCTCTTAAGTCAAAGCGGTAAAGTTACACCTATCATGTGAACCCTGCTTTCTTTATGGTGTGCGGTTTCTACCCGCCAGGGTTCACCCTGGGGTTACACAGCAGCGTCGACTTCCTGCAGAGGCAATAAGACTCAAATGTGTGAGTCCGTTAGTTTGGAGAGAACAGAGGGGAGAAGCTGAGGCTGGGTGAGTGTTCACGCAACGTGCTGCTTGTTTTGCTGTGTTTGACTCTGTGTTTGGCTGCGGAGACACGAACAGCCGCTGACTGTGCACCTGCTCTGTCCTCTGACAGACCCCCGCGGGCTGTGGATTCATCCCTGCCAGCACACATTTTACACTGAACGAAGGTTTCCCGTGTGTCACGTTTTTACCGCATTTCTGGAAAAAAGCGCCTTTTCTTAAACAATCACTTTGATGAAGAAAAGGCGCAGCGCGTGTCAGAGCTGTTTGCGCCTGTTTGTTCGCACTGGGTGAGCTGTTAAAGATGCGAGTGGAACATGCCGCGCGTCCCTGAACACATCAGCGGGTGTGCTTCATTTGAGCTTCAGGTTCACAGGGCTCGTTTTCTGGATGAATCTGAGTCCCGTTCATCTCAGCCCAGCAGTCTGCTCTGTTTCCGCGTCCTCGCTCCGGAGCTGCCGTTTCCTGAGAAAAACAGGGCATCAGAGTTGTGGTCGTTCTCTGGTGTTTATCACATGCAGCAGCAGTGAGACACCTGCGCGCTCAGCAGCTCTCAGGGGCACCGGCTGCTCCTCTCTGCTCCTGCACAAGTCTGAGTCCGTATAATATTATTGTGTGTGTGTGTGTGTGTCCAGGGGGGATCATTCACACCACACCTGCTCTAAACTCCATCCATAGTCAACGTTCACTTTCTGACCCTGCTGTTGTGAGATTGTGATCCACGCTTATCCGGGGTCATGGACGCATTTACAAACCTAAAAAAAAAAAAATCAATAATTAATATTTAAAAAATGAATGTTTGGCAGTCAGCGGCTCCCTTAAGGCCACAAAGGGCAGCGATGCATAAGACCTCAAAGAGCTGCGCCCTTGCCACCTGGTATATTTTGACACCTCAATAGTTTCGATGTGCAGCCCACGACCCCCACACAGGAAGCCTGGTTCAGCTCTCTGTTTAAAAAGGCGCTCATCTCTGCTCCTGGGAGTCCTACCCAGCAGGTAAAGCAGGCCTCACATGGTTCGTCTGAATCATCTCACAGAGGACAAAAACCCCAAATCTCCTCTACACCTCACTTTCATACCTACTCTCCTCCCTGTCAAGTCTTCTGAGACAACATCTGACCTCACCCACGGGGACATCCAATCACATTATTATTATTTAGATTTCATCAGCACAATTTCCCTTTAATCCAGTTATACAGCAGCAGAAGTACTTTGTTTTTCTCTTTAAAGCTTTGTTTGTCAATCACAGTTTAATCAATACAGTTCATTTTTATTAAATCATATATTTTATAAGTCAGACATTCAGAGGTCAGTGGCTCCTGTGTGTTGCTCACTGCCTCCATCCAAAGGTACATGACAAGCATGACCTGTAGTTAATTTACACTTAACATTCAGAGTGACATAGTGCTAACTGGGATAATGAATGTCATAAGCCGACTAAAAGGAACAAAATAAACCAACATAAAATGTTTTTACTGTAAAGACATCAACTGTTTTATTATTGTTGGTTTTAAATCAGCTGGAACAGAAATAATTTAGTTTAAGTGTCATCTGAAAACTGCTTTTGTAAAAACGTTGTACGTTATAAACATTTGTCTACAAACAAGTCCCTTGTCATTTGATTTTGTCTTATTACAATAAATATTAATGAGATCATTTGACGAGACCTCTGCTGAGCCCGAGGGGGTGCACTGGCCCCGGGCCCAGAATACCTCAGCAGCGCTCCTGGGGAGGTTAATGTAAAAACTCTGAAGACAGCACATCTCAGTCCTCAGTAACTAATTCATTAATCCAAACACATATTAAGCAAACACATTTGGTATCAGATGTTTTTGATGCAAAAAACTTTATTGACAATGACCTCGATCAAAGTGAAAGCTCTGTGTTACTCAAACAGCAAAACCTTAGCTTGAATAGTAATCCGTCTAACTCAGCAGAGTAAGCAAAGAGAAAGGACTGAAGCAGCTGCAGGTGTCTGGTTTGCTTACACTCAAATGTCAAAGATGTTCACACAGAGACTTTTCTGACTTGAGGAAACTTTGTCTTGGCCTTCGTGCTCCTCTTCCTCTTCTCTGCCACTGAAGGATGTATCTTTTTATTGTTTTCACCTTTGCACTGCACGCCTGACTGAACATAATGCTCTTCATTTTTCATAATATCCCTTTAATAATATATAAATCATCACTCACACATGCAAAACATGTATAATAATGAATGAAATGAAAATGTTAAGTGAATTGTTCTTGTGGTGACGGGGTCCTAAGCAGGTGCTGGTTTCCTTAAGCCGCTCTGGGCCTGGTTGAAACAGAAAGTCCTCCGTATTTTTAAGTTTCTCTGCTGGATTTATTTTGTTTGTGTTGTTGTTTGTTTTAATGTTAATTTGGAAAGAAATCCAATAACTCATAATGAACATGATTAGAGATGCAGTGAGACTAGAGCTCAGAGATGATCTGTGTTGCACTTCAAAGGTCACATGACCCTGAAGTACTCGTGTGGCGGCCATAATAAGGCCGTTCCACATACTAAGAAATCCTGAAGCATAGGATACACTGGACCATCCTTTATGAAAGGAGAGGAGAAAACATCATCCCTATTGATCGTTCATGAAAACTAATGAACAAAAGATATGAAACAAAGTGGAGCGGGTATATAAATGTTATGTATAACTGCATTTCAGCCATGAGCTGCTGATGTGTTTATAGTGTTTCACAACAGTGTGTTAAGATCACAGCTGAACTGTGAACTGCTGGGATAAAAACGTCCTCCTGTTGTTGCTGCATGAAGAATAAACAACTATACTGAGTGATCAAAGCAAGCTTAAGGTCATCACTGTTCAACTGTAATGTTCTTTGCTGTACTGCTGTCTTTAGGAGTATTATAAATTAATGTTTACTTCAGGTTCGCTGGGATAAGTGATGAATTTTACTGCAGTCATAGAAAACCTAAACAGGAAGGAGGAGATGAGTTTTTTTACAATATGGAATAGATTTACTAAATGAGACAAATCACTGCGATGCTGCAATCGAAGGTGATCTACTTTCATTTATTCACAAAGATGCAGTTCAGAAAGAGCAGCACGAGCGAGAGCGTGGCAGGCCTACGAACCAAAATCATCCAGTGTGAGCTCAGGTGTCAGCATGTGTCTCTCTTTGAAAACAGCGAGGCTTTACAGGAGAGGTGGACAAATTAGATCAATGTCCATTTGATATAAGAAATATCTCTGCTGACAGAAATCAGCAAGACATGAGCGAAGGCGTCTGAACACTGAGACCTGCATTATCAGTCACGCTGCTTTTACAACATTCACAGTAGCGCAGGTTAAAAAAAAAACACAACCACCACACAGACAGGAAGTGAACTTTAACCGCTCGAGTCTTGATGATGTGCGGAGATGATGTGAAGCATCTCATGGACTTGTTTCTTGTGTTATGCATCAACCTTCTGCAAATCCGTTATAACTTGAACAGATGTAGGGAGAAGCAGCTCCTTTATCTGTGCTGCCTTCACTTCCCTCACGTTAAACTCAATGTTAGTGCTGTCAGAGTTAACTGTCACGGCTTTTTAAGCCCCAAAACAAAAAATACTCCCAGAGAAGGCCGTGGATGTGGTTTGTTTCAGGGCGCACTTCTGACTTCTCTGAAAAATATACGCCGTTTATTTCTTGTAAAAATATAAAACAAAAATCAACCAAATAATTTGTTACAACTTAGGACAAAGTTAACTTCATCGGATTCCACACGTTCAAAAAGTGGTAAAAAAAAAATCATTCCCGTCGCCCCACCTGACATTTGGCAAACAACAAAAAAACACTCCCACCAGCCTCCCAGCTCGTTCTTAATCTCTTTATTAATGGGAGCATCCAAAAATGATCAAACTAGTCACAACTTTTCCAAAAGTAAAACAATATTTACAGATTTAAA
This sequence comes from Benitochromis conjunctus, assembly GCA_015052645.1. Classification (NCBI taxonomy): domain Eukaryota; kingdom Metazoa; phylum Chordata; class Actinopteri; order Cichliformes; family Cichlidae; genus Benitochromis; species Benitochromis conjunctus. The sequence goes on from VOQK01041502.1 coordinate 8,343, forward strand.
CAGAAAAACTTTTCTTACTGCTTTAAAGAAAAAACAATAATGGATAAAAATGATGATTCACAACAATTCATCATTAACACGTCTCATGTTACCATGTTGTATTTCTAAAACACAACTTCAGTTACGACTACGATGACCTGGATGACTGAGAACCTTCACAGACAACTTCAGTGTGCGATCTGTAGACTCTCACATGGAAATATTTGCACATTTCGTTACACCATCTTTAACATCATAAGTTTTCAACATTTTGCAAATGAAAACACGGTGACGAAGAAGATAGTTTTCTTTAATGATGTTGCTGCAGCGACCCCAAATTGTAATTATTCTGTGATTTTATGGTCAAACTATGTGATTTTCCAATTGTGTGCGGTGTGACATGACCTTTCTCTGATGATGTAACTGTTGTGATCAGGATGAACAACACGAACAGTCTGTCGTGTAGTTCTCACCGGAGAGCGTCACAATCACAGACACACTCATGTCTGTGTCGAACTTTTCATGCTCTCCATAAATGCAGGAATCTGCAGGCTTTATTAAAACTGTCACATCTCAACACCCAGGTCCAAAAACAGGGTGGACCCATGTTTCACTGAAGACTGCTTCATATTAACAAATCCACTTTTTTCAAACTGTAATGTACAACATGATCTCTCTCACTCTATAAAGAAACCCAGCAAACTGGCAATCACTTCTAAAAGGTGGGGGTAGTTTACGACTCTTTATCAGCTGCAACACCATGTAGCACTGGCATGGTGGCTTCGTTTATTTTTCAGCCCCAACCTGCAGGCCCCAGGTGTCTGTAGTAGTATTGTGTGACACACGCCATAAGAGCCCACAGGCTCTTTAAGCCTCTTTAAGCCTGTGGGCTCTTATGGTTTGAAAATGGTGAAAATATGTCAGATACACATATCACAGTCCTACTGCAAAAAGGTGAAAGGTCGTTATTAAAAGAGTTTAAATTTGAGTTTTAGCCTAGACACAGACTTTATTGAGCCCACACTCAGGAAATTGACGTGCTACAGCAGCACAAGGGTCAGCACGACAAAGTGAATCAGAGATATATTAGAAAAGAACTGAGAAATAAATAGATTCGAAAAAACAGTCAGCTGCTATACACAGAAAATACACTCAGACAGTTTTGTCATGTTAGTAAAAAAATGACTGAACACTTGATGCAATAATTAAATTGAAACTGTCTGCACTTCAGTTAACTCTCTTTTTTTGAATTGAAACATTTATTTGTGGGAACAATTGTGTCGCCTTGGATCCCACGCTCTGACTGACAGACTTTTAAGTTCTCTTGAATATTTTCTGCTTAACTTTTGGGTTGTTTAGCTGTTTTGAGTCTTGTTTTTTAGTTGCTAATCCTTCTTTGGTTTGTCCATGTTTATGTTTTCAGGTTTTCTTAGTTTTAGTTTCATCACTTTTACTTCCCTTTGCCTTTTATCATTCGATTAGTTTCACTCGTACATTATTTTACTCCAGCTGTGTTCTTTTCTGCCTCATTAGCCTCCAGGATATTTAAAGCCTCCACTTGCATGTGTTCACTGTTGTGTTGCACTGCTTGTTTCCTGCATGCCTGTGAGCTTTTCCCCATTTGATGCCACTTTGTGGATGATTTTTTTTCACCAAAATGAAGGTTTGGGTTTTTTTGTTTATTTACTCCGTTATGTGGGTCTGCATTTTGGGTTCGTACTTTCCCCACACACAGGATATAAAGGCTTAGCCACAAATTCGATCAAATCTATATAAGAAAGCATGTTGGCAAGCAGTATCTAGATTTTGCATGAATTATTAGAAATCTGTATTATAAGTAAATATGGGTGGGTTCAAATACTCCCACCAACATAAAGCAGACAGTATGAACATGTGGTGTAAAATATCAGTTTAATGTGGACATGTCAGAGCTACAACACAAAACAATACAAAACTCAATTACCGTGAACTCACCGAGTGGCTGTGCTTTACCTCTCAGACTGACTGAAGCCCATAAGATGATGGAGGAAGAGGAGGACAAAGCAGAGTCTGCAGGATCCAGCTGTCTGCCTGTGAAGACTGACTGGTCCTCAGAACAACCTGAAGACTTCAGCGATGAACCCGGACCCTCAGACACAGAGTAAGATCACTGCTACTAACGCATCTCCAGGAATCTCCTATCCATCCATTTTCCAGTTTAGTCACAGATTGGCTGAGCCTCTATCAGCTGACCTTTGAATTACCGAGATGTATTAGGTATTGTGTTGTCTCTTGTTACCTTTTGCTTATTAGTAGACTTGAAACTTTATCATACTTTTACAATATGTAATGTAATGATTGAAATAGTTTGTAAAACAAATCAAATGTAATCATAAATGCTTATATTTTTATATCTGATATCTGGTAAAAAGAGTTGAAAATTAAAAACTTAACCTTTCCAAGAAATGGCTTCTTTGTCATGAGCTACACACATTGTCTCAGTGGTATCTAAAGTATTGTACTAGGTATCAGTATTAAGTAAAAAATTCTAGTATTGTGAGAACTCTAATTTAGACCCATTTCAATGACTTTCAACAGAGAATTTATTAGTGTCTGATGACATATGAATAAACATATCTTTGTTTGCAGAAGTCAGAGGTCACAGTCTTCAGGGACCAGCTTTCTGTCTCAGAAGAGTGACCGCTCCATTGGTAAACCCCCAGACTTCAGAAAAGAACCTGGACCACCACACACAAAGTAAGAACCCGACCTGAACATTTCATCAAATATGTGGTGATGAAGAGAAATACATTATATCCATAGTAGCGATGCACTGATTGTGATTCCCATTTTCAGTTTTGTGTAAGTGTGGCCTGCTGACATCAAGTAACAAGCAAAAATCAAGGTTTGTTCATTCAGTAAGGGCCCCCAAGCTAGTCCCCATCCTCCAGATTAACAAGGTCTACATCAGCTGTTGAAGAACAAGGACACATTGATAAGAATTGGGCTACAACCAGTTGAAAATGAGGGGAAAGAGACGAGAGCAGTGAGAGACATGACAAAAGACACAATATCGGAGAAAGGGTCAGAGTTTAATAATTACTAATGAATAAATACTTTCTACTTTAGAAAACTCTAGAACCACAATAATCCTATAGTCTGAGAGTGAAGTACTTTGTTAGGATAATAAGGTACTATGTCTTTAAGATATGACGGGGCCAGAGTATTCTAGTTTTGTATGGTGGAGGCTTGTGCATCATAGTATTACTTCCTGTTCCTGTTACACACAGTGGTGTTTTTCTGCAATTTAATCTGTATAGCTAAATTAATTACAGACTTTTACATAACAACTTACTTCATAGTGTAACTTTGATTTGCTTTATCAGAAGCACACATCCTGCTGAAACAAAAGGAGAGAAACCTCAGAGAGGAATTTAAAACTCTTGATAGTTGTGGCTTGGGAGGTTTAATAGTTTGGGACAGATTTCGCTGCAGGAAACTGCATGTGACAAATAAAGGTTAAAGGTTTCTAGAAATGAGAGCTGAACCATCTAAAGTGAGACAGATGCCATCTCTCCTAACAAGACATGTTTTTCCCAGAAAGGTTTCACAATTATCTATAAAGCCCACACAATTTTTTGGACACCACGCAGACAGTCAACAATTTAGGAGAACATAGAGTTAAACACATCACTCCTGGTCCAGTTAGAGAGGGCACCAGAGAAATGTTTTGAATCTGTCATTGTTTCAGCAAAATAACATACCAGCTCAATATTCTGTATCTTTGAGAAGTGCTAAAATGCCATTTAGTGGTCAGTCCATTTGAATGTTATAGGGACATAGTCTCTAGACTCTGAAATACTAGATATGACTTAATTCCTTGCAACAGCGTGTGTTACGTAGTGCAACATGTGTTGCTATAGTGGACAACCAGGCATTTAGACAAGAAAAGCATGTAAGTTACTGAGAGAAAGAGAGTGGTCCAGTCTAGATTTGTATGGATAAGTGGGTTGAGGGAGACTTATCAAATCTGTCCATTGAGAAAATCCAGCGGTTATGTCTTTGTCCCCACTGTCTACTATGGTGTCTGCTGAGGCGTTTCCCTCCTCCTGCACCATTATTTTCTAGAACAGTAACAGTTGTGTCGGCGTGTACTGCTTGTTCAGTCCATAATTTTTTTCTTAAAGCTTTCTTGAACTAGTTCTTGTAGTTTATGACATTTTTATTTTGCAGTGGTTGTCTGTGGTTGGTTTTTGTTACGCTTTAATGCTAAACAGTCTGTGCGGTAGGATGTGAAGTTTATGGTTTCTGTAGGTAGTTTAACCTGAATAGTCATGATGTGACTTAAATTCTTCATGTAGCACTTACACTGGGGCAATTCTAGCCTTGAGTTAGATATGTCTGTTTTTTTATGGAAGAGATTTCTTAACAAAAATGAAATGTCTTACCTGCAATATGATGACCGTGTCATGCTTAAAAAGTGTCTCTATTTGTGCCAAATCTCTTTAAGTGCAATTGTCTTCATGGTCTTCTACTGATGATCTCCATCAGTTTTGGTGACCTAGTGACAGAAAGTAAGAGAACTGCTACTATCAGGTACTATCAGGTGAACTAAAATGTATATGTAAAACATTAAAGGATATATACTCTCTTTGCAGAAAGAGGCCGAAAAGCAGTTCATTAATTCTGACGAGAGGAAGCATTACTTTGATTCCAGACTGAATACTGTATTGTGAAAAGTAGCTCAATTTGTATTATTCTCTGTGACCATCAGAGCTTCTGTGGGGTCATCAAATAATTTTAGTGATAAAGAAATGTGTTCACAGAGAGAGGAAGAGGAGTGGTGTTTATGAGGAACAGCAGCTGTCCTGCTGTGCTTTGTGTCAGCACGTCCTGAAGGATCCAGTCTCTACCAGCTGTGGACACTGGTTCTGCAGACAGTGCATCTCCTCATACTGGGACCAGTCTGCTTCTTCAGGAGACTCCTCCTGTCCCCAGTGTGGTAAAAGAACCAGAACCAGAGCTGGACTGCAGACAGCCAGTCAGAGCAGCTGTGTACAAAGTAAGACTGAACATCTGTCTGCTGATGGACTCATTTCTCAAAACTGGACTTCTTGTTGTGTTGTTCAGACATGTAAGAGTTTTCTTTCTCTTTAGTCTCATTGTTTTTCTTTCTTTCAGCAGATGTTGGTCTACAGGAGGTTTTAGATGAACATAAGATCAGTCTGAGGAGGAGATGTGAACGTGTGACTGAAGGAAGTGATGAAACAGGAAGTAGAACCCTCCTCAACAGGATCTACACTGAGCTCTACATCACAGAGGGACAGAGTGAAGAAGTTCATACCCAACATGAGGTGAGGCAGCACGAGAGACCTTCCAAGATGG
>VOQK01041503.1:0-13153 GCA_015052645.1 Benitochromis conjunctus
TTCCCCCCTCTTTCCCCCCCCCCCCCCCCCCCCCCCCAAACACACAAAAGAGTAATTCTGTCAACAGTCAATACAGAAATGTGCTGTAAAGAGCAAAGAGCTGGTGATAAAATCTGGTATGAGCTGGTAAAATTGCAGGATATAGCAAAGACAACAGTACTTTTATGGGGTGTTTTCTGTTTTTATGTGACAGATTGTGAGCATCTCTCTCTGTGATGTTTGAAAATCGTGAGTGTCGAGTGAGCGTTAAACTGGGGTGTGTCCAGAATTAGGCAGACGGCAGAACACAGCTTGTCGTAGCCGAGTGCACAGTGTAAGCATAGTTAGAGCTCACAATGCTGCTATAAAGCTGCACTTGGTAAGATTTTATTTCAAACAAGCGAAATATAATTAGACTGAAACAGAGTGATATCGTCAGCATATGCTTTGACTTACTTACCTCCACTGATACATTTACATTAAAATATTAATAGTCCACATTTATAATGGCTCAAACTTTGAAATAGCAAGCTATCTGTCAGGCTGTCTGTGCTTTTGCATGTGTAGTACCTGAGACATAGTCTGAGGTTTATTACCTCAAAACAGGAAATTACACGCAGGTCGCCAATCCCAAGTGCACCAAAACTAAGCCACTACACCACCAGGGATCTGTTTATATGCTTTATCTTCTTTTCTTTTTTTTGCCACAATAATATTTACATGAGTGTCTTTGAGTCATCCTTATTTTGCGTGAGAAGACAATCTGGAGCTATTTGGTATCACATGAGCCAAAAAATTATGTTTTAAAAACATCAAATCCAACGTAGCCAATGTAGCAGCAAAGTTGTTATGAAGCACTTGATCAGCATGTAGAAAACACCTTCTGTGAAATCAAGTGAGCCTGAAACTATTAATATCTTACACTGTAAAGCATGTAAATGCTTAATAAAGACTGTGGAAAATGCACCCATATGAGCAAAATACTTGTATGTTTGGATATAGTGGGCAAAGTGAGTAATATTAATGTGGCTATATGAACTGGAATTGCAGATTGTCCTGTTTGTGTTAACAAGGAACTTGTCAGAAAGCTACGCTTAAATTTCAATAGCATTTAAAAAGTTGTTTATTCATAGAAAGCCCTATTCCACTCCCATCACGAGCAGGGCCGGCAAGGGAACGTGATGTTACAATCCATCAGCTCAAAAATTTCCCTTGGAGCTACATTAGCGTAATACACCTGAGTGCAGCTTTAAGCCGTGTGTCATCTCACATTTCTAAGACAATCCACTGCATAATACTAGAATAGAAGTATTTATTAACATGTATATGCATGTGAATGTGAAAGTAATCTTAGGGCATTCTAGTATGTAATTAGTTTCTAGTATTAGGGCATTCTTCATTAGCACCTTACGTGTGGCTAGTTAAATAGAGCCATGGATGCAAACACCTTCATCAGCCTGCAGCTGTAGTGCATGGATGTGGTTCTCGCCATAGGCAGCTCTTTATGGTCTCTAAACATGACAATCACAGCCTGACCCAAACCAAACTTGACCAGGGAGGGGAACTGAGGCAGGACCAGGCTGACTCGACAAGCTCTTGTTTCTGGGTCGGCATCACAGAAACGTACCTTCCCTTACAGCATCCAGCCCCTCTTTGTGGATATACCAAAGCTACCCACCCACACAAACACACACACACATTTTTGCACATCTACTGAAGTGAAAGCTGCGTGGGCTGGGTTTTGTAATGGAAAAAAAAATACACAAAATTCACATGCAAGATGGAATCCATTGCTATGTGGTTAGTGGGTGTTTTGATGTGCCGTGAAGCCATGATTTCACCAGTGTAGTGCAACATAGTGAGTATATACGCGTAGTTTTAGACTAGTGCAACTGTGTGCTGCAATCTGCCGTAATCCTGGACCACATTAATAGTGATCGGGGATGGGCTCCCTTGGATTTTAGCTCATTAATGTACAGTACTCATGTACCATAGTCACCTTCGTCTGCTTTCAGTTTTACAGGAATACCCTTTGGTCCCCTGTCAGAAGGGGCGTAGCTTCCAATTGCTGAGGTGTGCACTTCCCTGAGGCAGCCTGTAAGGGGCGGGGCTTTTTTGGCGCCATTTGGGCTCCAAGCTCGGAATGTAGGGCAACCCCCAGCCACTTAAAAAAACAAAACAAAACAACCCCCCCCCCAAAAAAAATAAAAATAAAATAAAAATAAACAAAACAAAACAAAAACAAAAAAAATCATAAGGTGCCCCGGCTCTCACAGGCAAACCCAGTTGCACCCTAAAGGGCTATCAGCTGAAGTCACTTTTTAAGATGTCGGTAGTGTTTTAGTCATTGTTGTGAGCACAAGGGGGCCCTAAAAAGTAACAGGCTGAAAACGACGATGAGAAAATGCTACATTTGTGTAAAGAGGAAAGGAAAAGATCATTACCAAAACACAGAGAGAGATTCTGACCTGAAACATGGCTGAATGAATGTTAAAGGAAAAGAATGTGAATTTGTTTAAGCTAGAGAGATTAAATGTTGTTGAATTGCTTGAAATATTCAGTAACAGTAATGGTCTCAAAATGCGGAAAACAGGGATCAGATCAAATACGTTCTTATAGAACCTCATCGGCCAACTTCACAAAAACTCAAGGTTGCATGTAGCAGATTTTGTGATCATTTTCAGTGTTTCTTCTGTCCACTAAGCTATTTTCTGCCATCTACACTTTGCTTTCCTCCTACATGACTCAAACTGCCTGGGGGGCTCCTGAATGTATCTTGTCCCTTTTTGAAGTGCTGTACAGTATTGTCGACCCACACCTCATCCTCACTATGTTTTCCATTTCTTTTATCTTTGACATTTAACTCTGTACATGAAAACCCATCTCCTGCCTGCTCCTTCCTCTTCAAGGTCTTTAAATAGTGAAGTTGAATTGTGAAAGTCCACAGGTCCTGTAAGCTAGCGCTGGATCAGTTTGTATAGACCTTGGTCCTCCTTGCACTTGTAGATACTTTTTATTTATAGAGCGGGTTATCTGAACCGAGTACTCTAACATTACTGTATTGTGAGAAAATCAATTTCTTTTCCTCTTCTCTTGAAGATTTTTTAAAAGGCAACAATAGGGTGTAACCTCTTCTTGGTATTATATCGGTTCATGTGTTAACACTATTTCTCTTCTTCTTACTGCCATTATGACCGATTTGTATTAAGCAATAAGTTCTTTTTTCTCATTTGGATTGTTTCATATTGTGGGAGTTTTCCCTCTGAGCTTGTTTCTATTCACAACAATAGGACTCTTACCGGCTTCGTTGTCATCCAGATGTGTACTGTAAAGTTTAAATATATTATATAAATACATATACAAAGTAAACTGTCTCTGTCAATGTACTGATCAAGTAACAAGTGAGAAATAAAGACTTTACGTCAGAATTTGACGACTCAGGTGTTTTCTTTCTCGTTTTGGGTGCATGGGAAGCCACTTAATGGAGAGATGCCCTTAGATACCAAACATGTGGTTAATATAGAGCCCTGAAAAGTTAAGTGCAGCTCATTGAAATGATTTCCTTTCGAAATACATGAACAAGTAAATGCTCGACCCTGTTAGAAACAGTACCCCGAGCATTGTTATTAGTAAAGGTTCTCTTCATAACCAGCGCACAATGTTGCATTTATAATACCAGAGGCCACAGAGTAAACTGCAGTTTGAGGTCCGTCACTCACGTCTGTCCTCATACAAGCTTGCTCTCTGTCCACAAGCTAGCTTTGGCTAGCAGTCTATATACTGTACACTGGAGTAATGGGATAATGACAACGTAAAAATATACCAGATACATACAATGTGGGCAAGTAATAAAATAATCAAAGTAGATCATCTCATTAAGACGTTTAAAAATGAATGTGAACATGCATTTGGAAACTTGTAGTTGTAGGAAATCAAATATTTTGCAGGTGGAGAGAGTTCCATTAAAGAAAGGTCAAACTTTTTAGCCAACTGATGTTGGAGATTAGGGAACTATTAGGCAAAATATCAAAGGTTATTTCTGCTACAGAAGGGAATGCACAGCATTGAGGCCTTGTCTGCTGAAGGATATTGCATCTTTTCATAATATTGTGGAATAACCAGTGAAAACCTTCCCTGTGGTCTTCAATATTTCTAATTTTCAGCAGTAGATATGTTTGACGATCATGTTTTACAAAGCCTTCTACGTCTCTCTCTACATCTGAGTTGCTCTTTACCCTTTTTTGAAAAGCTTATGTCAGTTAAATTCTACACTTCCTATACAATTATTTGATCTAAAATTAAACCAGCAGCTCCTTGTTGGCTTTGGAAACATAACCCTAATATAACACTGAATGAAAACACACCAGAATAGAATGATTTTAATTTATTGAAGGAAAACAGTAAAAAGAAAGAGACAACTCTAAATCGGTTTAGTATGTAAATTGATAATGTATGTTGTGTATAGTATGTGTCATTTTTCACAACTTCACTGCTTGCTTTTATTCTTTAGTAACTATTACTGGAGTCAATATTTAACTCCAGGACTGATTATCCAGTAACTCAAACTGCACCTTATAGGAGACCATGTAGGAGTCACAGTAAGCGTGCAGCATCTGGTCCACAGGGCTGTAGTTCAGGGCTTGAATGTTAGGAGCCAGCTTCTTCATGAAGATGCCAACGTCGAACCGCTCCTGTCCCGTCATGGGGTTGAATGAGTAAAAGATCTCCTCGACCTCTTGGTTGACATAACGAGTGGCGTAGAGGACGCCGCAGGCCATGAAGGTGTTGGTCACTGCCTGCTTGTAGACTGAAGTGTGCCAGGTTTGTCCGAGCTTTGGTGGTTCACCCTTTTCCACCTTGGACAGAACCAAGTTGCCAAAGTCTTGGGTGGTGGTGTAGACCACCCAGACACCAGACTCATCTGTTGCCAGGTCCAGGTCAGTGCCTTGGTAGCATTCATCAAGGTTGCAGAAGTTAGCCTTTGCATTATACCTGGTTAACAGAGGACAGAAATTAATGTTTTACAACAAAAAAAGTCTTTTTTTTTTCTCATATCTGAACTTAAAGATCTACTTTATGGCCTTTAGATGTCTACACATTGTTTTGTTTTTTCATCTCCAGACCATCTCCTTTTTAAAACAATATATTTCCCAGTAAAGTAAAGACGTACAGTAAAACTTGAGTGAAAAGTTAATTTACTATTCTTGTTATAAAAATGAAAGCTGTATTTATTATCTTTTCTATAAAATAACCAGAAAAACAGAGTTAAGTGAATCAACCTGGTTCCTTTGGGTAGATCTAAGGTGGTAACACTTTTGGTAGTGAGGTTGAAACGACAAACGGCATCCTTGTTGTAACAGTTGTAGTACAAAGCGCCTCCATACAGAACATTATTTGGACCCTGGATGGTGTTGGTAGTTGGGTTTGAGGGGTGGATCTGGATATTACCTGAAAAATGTAGAAAAAGATTAAAACTGACAGGCCTGATTAAAAAACAAAACTTATTACATTTTATAATATTGTTTTTCTATTTTCCACAAAAAATAATTGTGCTCTTTTGGGGTACATCTTTTCAGTGGTCTTTCATTATTGTTTCATTTATTTTCAGCATCACAAACAGACTCTTGTGTGTCAATCCTGTGCTGAAATTATCCTCCAACAAATTTGAAGTGTATTCCCATTTGACCCATTCTTGCTAAAACCAGCAGTGCCTATCTTTTTAAAGAGTTAAAGGATTGACTGAATTTTCTTTAAAATGAGTTACAGCTTCAGGGTGAACCTTTAGATTTGATGCTGAGATTGTCAGGAAGAGAGGGGGATTTTGAAAGTAACGGAAGATTTCGCATGACTCATGCTGTGCAAAAATACAACTACTGAGAGACTGGAGGAGTTTACTGGAGTCACTATGTGATTAAGTTACTTTTAGACTGGCAGTAGAGACACAGCAACGTGATGCTGTTATAGAGCCAGTTCTGCCTTTGTGCCTTTTGAGAACCAACCCACATTTCCACAGTTTTGGGAACCGACTCTGTAGTGTCACTAGCAGAAGTGTTTAGTTCTAGCTTACATTTGTTATTGGAAGTCTGCACCTTGCCTGTGCACTGTAAATAGTTTACACTTAAATGTTTCCCAGTACGCCTCAAAAATGTCAAAAAAGGACAGGTTCTTACCAGGGACGCTCACCCCAATGATGAGAGAGCTCAAGGTGGAGTAGAAACGAACATAGTGGGCATATCTGTTGCTGGAGGTCAACATTACCCGCCAATACCAACTCTCCTTCCCTGCTTCTGGTTTGGGGTCCCTACCCCAGGCACCATACTTGAATGAACCAGGATACTCTCCTGCTGTGTAGACCCTCGGTTCACTTATATTCAGAAACTGACCATAGGGACAAGTACCTGAGGACAAAATGTTAAAGGGAACAAAGAGAGAGATAGTGTTAATTTGCAGGGCCAATTCCTTCCCAAATATGGCATTAGTAGGTCATTCAGCAGGATTACAGTCAAGATAAGACTACTGTTTACATCTGCAAGAGTTTATGTTTGGTCGCATGGCTCTGCTCTGGGCCTTTCATGGCAAGTGAAGCGGCGGGGAGAGCAGCAGCAAAACTCCAGTATAGAACACAGCAGGTATCATTGACAAACGATATGTCAATGATTAATCCAAATACAGCATGGAAGAAAGCTCTGCGCTGGAAGTTGGTTGCAAAGTGGCTTGAAGAAATGTGGACATGCTAAAGCAGCTTTAATAGCATGCTTTTTGATATCTGCCAACTGAATGTGTTGGGTATCTGTGCAGGTATGGAGATCTGCAAATGCTGTGTTATGGTCAGATCGCTTTGCGCTGCATAAAGGATGCTTTTGGGGCTTACCATGTGGAGGCTCAGTGGGTTGGTGGGTGGGATGAAGTCCACTCTTGCATTGTTCCAGGTCCCTTTTCAGGCGCTGGTTGGCTTGTTGTCGTTTCACCACTTGCATTGTGTCAAATGTCTCTAGCTCCTGCAGCTCTTCTCTCAGGTCCTGAAGCTGACATCAGCAGACATCACAAATATCTGATCAAAAACTCACTTTATTTGCGCATAAAATGTGGTAAATGGTGCACTAGTTAGCACAACCTAGTAAGGTTAGGTTTATGGCTGACTGAAGACCTTACCATAGATAAAAATTAGGCAAAGCCTTTATTCCACGGACAGAGAAAAATGTTTTGTGTTGAACCTATAATTTGGAGCAGTCTTGGAGGAAAACAAGAGCAACAGTGCTAACCACTGAACAGTTTGTGAAATAGAGAAGGAGACTACTTTGCTATTTGAGAAGGCTGCCAGGCTCGGCAGAAGTCATAGCAGTACTGCGACTAAAAAGGCCATAGTGTTGTTATGATGTATTTCTGTCATTGCAGAATTTATAGGATACAGTAGCTTCAAAAAGATCTGTTTCAATAACTCATTTTGAAAAGGCGCTAATCGGAATGTAAATCATTTTAGATGTGTGTCAATTAGTGACGATTTTCTTTGTCTACCGAGTACCAAGACTTCAGAGATCAACTGAGAAAAGCATTCTAAGAGCACAGGGTGAGATTTAGGGTCAACACCAACAAGCTCAAAGCGTTAAAACGTGAACTTTTTGTTAGATCGAGACTTTTAAGGGACTTAATTTGATGGGTGATATTGTACAACTTTTTAAATTAGGTAACCCATTTTGCATTAACAAAATCACACGATTTCAGAAACTACAAGTTGGAAAAGCAAATTCTTTAAAAAAAAATCAAATTTCCTACATGCAGTTTTTCCATTTGAATAAAACCCTACCCCTATCCCTAAGCTTGAGTGGGTCACTAATAACCTGTAGTGACCCAAGAAATGACCAATGCCTCATATGTTTGCGAATCTACCTGCTGAGTTGTCGTAGCAGAAAGACGCTCCCATTCCAGGCTGGTGCTGTTGAGCTTGTCAATCAGCAGCTTGATCTCAGTCATTTCGTTCTCTATGACATAGAGACTGAGAACGCCGTAGAGCTCTCCATCATCCTCTTTCTCCAGCATCGATACATCCGTCTCCAGGACAGGCAGACGGTGATCCAAAGCAAGCAGCAAACCCTCCAGCTCTATAGTCTGCAGGCAGAGCAGTGGCCATGAAGTACTTAGTGTGAATGCATACACACATGTGTGTATTTATATCCTCGTGGGGACATCTCATTGACATAATGCTTTCCCTAGCCGCTTACCCTAACCCTAACCATCAAAAATGAATGGCTAACCCTGACCCTTACCCTAAACCTAACCATAACCTAATTGTAACCCTGACACTAAAACCATGTTTTGAGTCTCAAAAATGCCTTCAAAGTCGTGTTGGTCCTCACAAGTATCGTAAACTTCCAATTTTTGGGCCCCACGAAGATGTTAATACCCGTCCGTCCACACACACACACACACACACACACACACACACACACACACACACACACACACACACACACACACACACACACGCACACACACACACACACCTTCTGTGGTATAAGGTTGCTGTTGCAGTCTGAAGCGGCATCCTGAACTCTTCCCAGTTTGTCATTAGGGAAAGTTTTCTCAGATTGTGCAAATTCACAGACACACTTCTCAGACAAAGATATCTGAAATTTAAAATATTAAACAAAGCAAAAAACAGTTAATAAAAAGCAGTTAATTTAATTAAAATATCCCAGTGTCTTCTGTGTTTTCTTACCTGGTGGGTGATGGTAAACAGCACGTACAGTGGAACAATCACATGCAACTTCATGTTGGATCGCTGGGCAGAGCTGCATGAAAGTGTCTTAGTGTGATTTTGGCAATGTGTGTGACTTCAGCAGTGTACTTGTGTACACTCCCATTAATCTCTACTGTGAGAGTGTGTTGAGTTTCATTTCCCCTCTTGTGGTTGGGATTGCAGCAACACATGAAATTTTCTACCTGATGAGAAAAAATTCAACCAGCGACAGATGGTGGTCAAGTAAAGTCATGCCACTCCATTAATGATGAGGAGAACAAACCCTTTGCTTGGAGAAGCACAAAAATGACTTTTTGGAAAAGATCTGTCGCCCACCAAACAGTTCTTACTCAAGTTCCCAAAGCACTAAGATGTTAGCATCAGATCCTTTAACTTCAACATCCACCAGGTTATCAGCCAGCCACTTAGGAGTACTGCTAGGGTTGGGTTGCATTTTAGCTGCATGCTGAACAAGCATATTTTCAGAAACTAGAAGATGTTGACTTTAAAATGACCTCTTCCCTGTTGTACCTGGTCTTACAGACATGCATACATTGCCATTTATGCTTTCCACCTAGACAGGTTGGACCTCCTGCACATCCTCCAGATACTCAGTCGGAGCCTGGAAGAGATACTTTGTCAGAGCAACACTTTCATCACATCCCTCAAATATTATCATGCTCAGTGACACATTTTCCTCCTGGTGCTCTTCACTTCAATTCAGTTTTATTTATACAGCACCAGATCACAATAACAGTTGCCTCAAGGTGCTTTTTATTGTAAACTAAACACCCTACAAAAAACTAAATTAATTTTGTTTGCTTTATGTGTAAAAATGACAATGATGATTTATTTTAAGACCTGAAAGAAAAATTCTCTAAAGCCAAAAATATCACATAGCATGGGATTGGGGTTATGTAGTACTTTGCCTTTTAAACACATTAGCTTCTAGACAGACTAAAACATCTAACCTTGTGAGGTCCAAGCCATTGTCGACGATTACCATTACCGCAACCATAACCCTAACTCTACACCTTGGCAATCAGAATATATCATCCATCCATCCATCTTCCGCTTATCCGGGGCCGGGTCGCGGGGGCAGCAGCCCAAGCAGAGAGGTCCAGACCTCCCTCTTCCCGGCCACCTCCTCCAGCTTGTCCGGGGGAACACCAAGGCGTTGGCAGGCCAGTCAAGAGATATAATCCCTCTAGCGAGTCCTAGGTCTGCCTCCTAGGGGGCCTCCTCCTGGTGGGACATGCCCGAACCACCTCAACTGGCTCCTTTCAACGTGAAGGAGAAGTGGCTCTACTCTGAGCCCGTCCCAAATGGCTGAACTTCTCACCCTATCACGAAGGGAGAGGCCAGCCACCCTTCGGAGGAAGCCCATTTCTGCCGCTTGTATCCGCGATCTTGTTCTTTCGGTCACTACTCACAGCTCGTGACCATAGGTGAGGGTAGGGGCGTAGATCAGCCGGTAAATTGAGAGCTTCACTTTTACACTCAGCTCTCTATTCACCACAACAGAATGGCCGCATCACTGCCGCCACAGCACCAATCCGTCTGTTGATCTCCCACTCCCTTCTCTCGTCACTCGTGAACAAGTCCCTGAGATACTTAAACTCCTCCACTTGGGGCAAGAACTCGTCCCTGACCCGGAGTGGGCACTCCACCCTTTTCCAGCTGAGGACCATGACCTCGGATTTGGAATTGCTGATTCTCATTCCCACCGCTTCACACTCGGCTGCAAACCATTCCTAAGCGAGCTGGAGGCCATCACCCGATGAAGCCAACAGAACCACATCATCCGTGAAAAGCAGAGATGAGATTCTGAGGCCACCCAAGTGAAAGCCTTCCTCCACTTGGCTACGCCTAGAAATTCTGTCCATAGAAATTACGAACAGAATCGGTGACAAAGGGCAGCCCTGGCGGAGCCCATCACCCACCAGGAACGAGTCCGACTTATTGCCGGCCGACCAAACTCTTGCAACGGTTGTATAGGGATCAAATGGCCCGTAGCAATGGGGCAGACACCCTGTACTCCCAAAGCATCCCCTACAGGACACCCCAAGGGACACAGTCGAATGCTTTCTCCAAGTCCACAAAACACATGTAGATTGGTTGGCCAAACTCCCATGCACCCTCAAGTATCCTTGAGAGGATAAAGAGCTCGTCCAGTGTTCCATGACAAGGACGAAAATTGCATTGTTCCTCCTGTATCTCCAGAATCTCTTCAATGCAGTCCGAAAGTGTTTTTCTATGGCCTCTCCAAACTCCTCCCACACCCAAGTTTTTGCTTCAGCTACTGCCCGCGCCATGTTCCACTTGGCCTGTTGGTACCTATCAGCTTCCTCCGGAGTCCCACAGATTAACCATGCCCAATAGGACTCCTTCATCAGCTGTGTGGCTCCCCTCACCTCTGATGTCCACCATTTGGTTCGGGGATCACCACCGCAACAGGCACCAACCACCTTGCGGCCGCAGCTCAGTGCAGCGGCTTCGGCAATGGAGGTGCTGAACATAGTCCATTCGAACTCAATGTCCCCAGTCTCCCTTGGAATGCTGTTGAAGCTCTGCAGGAGGTGTGCATTGAAGCTCTCAAGGACCGGGGCCTGTGCTAGGCATTCCCAGCACACCCTCACTATACGTCTAGGTGCGTCAAGTCTGTCCAGCATCCTCCCCCGCCACCTGATCCAACTCACCACAAGGTGGTGATCAGTTGACAGCTCAGCCCCTCTCTTTACCCGAGTATCCAGAACATATGGCTTTGGCTCTGGTGATACGGTTACAAAATCGATCATCAACCTGAAACCTAGAGCATCCTGGTGCCACGTGCACTTATGGACACACTTATGTTCGAACATGGTGTTCGTTATGGCCAAACTGCGGTTTGCACAGAAGTCCAACAACAAAACACAGCTCGGGTACACTCAAAAGGTCAGAGGTCTTTCCTGTTCTGTGGTATGTTGTTGGGAAATCCTGCGAGGGAAGTGTGATTCACGTGTTTGTACCATTCAGATTTTCCTGAGATGTGGAAACAGCTTCTGTATTTAACATATCACAAGAATTAGGAACAGAAAGTGACCACTTCACATTGAACTCAGGAAGTATCGCACCCATTCAGAGTGCTGATAACATTGAATTTAGGCAGCTTAAATTGTGATATCCACGTTGTTAAGTATTAACAGCCACTTGGTCACAAGGAAAACATATTAGGTTAGGTTGCATTTTAGCCACATGCCAAACAAGAAATAAAATAGGTTGCAGTCCTTCTAAAAGATTTCCCTTACACTAATGCCAGATAGTTAACAGTTCCCTATAAAGAGGTCAATGTAAAACAGGCCACTGTTGACTGAACAGATGTCATGAGGTTAACAGCATTGCATTGCACTTTAACTACCTTCTAAAGGTTTGATGGCTGTTTTCCCTTGACTTTGTACTCTAGCTCATCCCAAATCATCTCAGCTGTGTTTAGGTCAGTGATTGTAATGGATGATGATCTGATGCAGCGCTCCACTGCTCTGCTGTTGGGCAAACACAACATTGTAGAGCCCATAGAGGTGTTGGACTCATTGTCCAAAAAACACACTTATTATGGTCTCAGTAACCTTAAAATACCTGGGATGTTATGTCTTCATCATGCTACTAACACGCTCCAGCAGTGTCAGTAACAAAGCTAGCGATTTTTTTGTGAGCTTTACACCATGAAGGCCACATTCACAGTCTTCTTCAGACAGCTAATGTTGAGATACGACTGCAGATTGCACATTGAGAAACAGTGATATGGGCTTCAGTGATATGATATGGGTGTTTTAAATGATAATTTCTGAGACGGGTAACTATTATAAACTCTTGCAACTGCAAACAGCAAAGGAAATTCGTGCTTGTCTTTTTATTCTGCTGGAAACATTTGACATTTGATGGAATTATGCTTTTGTTAAATTCAACATGTCACCCCTACTTGTATGTTGACGTGAAAAAATATAATGCAAGTTACTTTTTTGTTAGGGAGGAGTTACATTTTCTGAAATAATTGTGGGTGTTTTCTTGTTTGTTTGTTTGGTTTTTATTATACTTGAACACTAAAGTGGTCCTCCAATGAAATGATAGTGCCAGCAGTGGCCCACAGCTCATTTAAGTTTGAGACCTCTTTTTTAGAGAATGTGCCATTTGCTTCAGCACCGTCACCATCAGCTCTGCTCTGGTCTTTGCTTTGAACTGACCTTTACTGCTGTGTCCAGCCATCCAGTTTTGCTCAAAAGTCTTCATTGTACCCTACACTTAGTGTTAGAGTTAGGTTCACATGCTTACAGTATTTGGAGTATTTTGCACATCTGTACCTAGAAACTTAGGACTGGATAGAGTGGACAGTTGGGATATCTTGAGGCATGCTCAATCATCCAGGTAAGTAGATCCCAAAAGGTTGATTCTGTTCATCTG
>VOQK01041504.1:0-16647 GCA_015052645.1 Benitochromis conjunctus
GCCCGAACGCTCTCTTTTCGTGATGTGGACGCCACTCTCAGACGTGAACTTGCTACCTGTGAACGCGTCTCTCGGCTCACCTGGCAACAACCTGAACGGCACCAATACAAACAGGAAGACACTTGAACACAACATCAGAACATTCTGTGGGGACGGGGATTCTTCTTCTTCAGCACCCCATCAGGGTTTTCTGAACACACTCAATGAAAACAGGAAGCTAGAGAAACTAGCAGTGCGACTGACGAGTCGTTAGCCAATGAGCAATCAACGAAACACCACAGCTGATCCTCCATTTTGAAGCACATGTCTGAGATAGCGCGACTCAACTCAGCATGAAGTGCGTACAGAGCAGCGTCGTGCTGCAGACTTCTAAAGGACAGAACCGCAGTGTCGCCCCGGTAGAAACGCAGGTTTAAGGCACTTCCATGTCTTTCAGAAGCAGCGTCTGCCTTTTTCCGGTCAGCGCGTTGGAAAAACAGGACCGGCCTTCACTTTCCTGTTCCAAACCAATCAATACCTGAATATTGATCCTTAATTATCCAGTGATCAATAACTAAACGTTACCATAAAAACGCCACAAATGAGTCTACGCTCGTCTTTTTTTCCTCCAAATGTGTCGGCTCCCATTAGGACATCAATGCCACTCCATCAGGACCCAACCAGGAAGGTGCAGCTGCTGTGACATCATTAGTTCTGCGGTGTGATGTCAGCTGGGGGCGTGTCCTCTCAATCCCAGAGGAACCAGCCTCGGCATCGGCCTCCAAGCCCCGCCCCCATGCCCCCGTCCCTCTTCGCCCCCTGCCACCGTGCAGTCTCCTTCGCTGCTGCCTGTGCTTGCCACTTTGGCTCTGCCCACCTTCATCTGCAGCAGAGGGGGCGGGGCCAGCACGCCTCCTTTAGGACTGTCTGGAGAGGTCGACATCGTCTCTGTGTGGAGGTTAGGCCCTGCCCCGTCCATGTCAGAGTCCGAGTCTAGCTGCAGCATCCAGGGGCTTTGGGTGTGTCCCTCCTCCTCAGCTCCACCCACCACTGAACCACCATCCTGCTGTTTTTCCACCTGCTGATTAAGGAAGACAAACTCATCGAGGAGCGACGTCAGCCTCTTGTTCTTGCCCCTGCTCTCAGGCTTCGCCTTTTTCTCCTCCGATTGGCGGTCAGAGCCGTGAGACGACGAGGATGCAGGTCTGACCTCACTGAGGGGTGGAGTCTGGTCCTGGTGTATGATTCGATCTGAGGACTGAGGTGATCCAGCGCAGACCTCTAGAGGAGGAGTTGGAGGAGCAGGGAGCAGGTGATTGGTTGGAGGTGGAGCCTGCTGTTGTGGCGTGTTGGTCTGAACGAGCTGCAGCACCCTGCTGAGGCCGGAGCCTGGAAGAGAAAACAGATGATCAGCTGATCGGCCTCAAACAAACAAACAACCAATCATGTGCTGTCGTCATAACAACGTTTTCGTATTTCTAGGTGGTTTTTTTTGTGTCTAATTTGGTCATCTGACAGATGCTAACGAGCCTGACCAGGAAGGAGGAGGAGCTTACCAATGCTATGTGAACATGGGTGGAGCTGAGAGAGGAAAAAAAAAAAAGGTGTGAGCTAGGCGCAGAGGAAAAAGCGCAGGGGTTCATGGTAAGCCGTCCTGCTTCCTGTTACGAGATATTTGAGGCGAAGCGTCGCGGTCTGTATGACTGTGGCATCATGGCAGGATCAGAGCTGTTGGACAGGTCACCGCCGCTATCGTCCTCTGAGCGCCGCTGCCGAGTGAGTCGAGGTGAATGTTTCCACACGTGTTTAAAACCTGCGTGACTGAACTTCGCTTCATGGCATTTTTCACGGATACGAACAGGCGGCGGCAACGCGACCCCTCAGTAGATGCACCTGCTGCATAAATTATGTCTGTACGAGAATCTTACGCTCGAGGATGAATATAACCGAGGCAGCGAGTGTTAGTTACCTGTCAGGTTGGTGACGGTGAGGGGCCTGGCCGGTGGGCAGAGCAGTGGGGTGAGATGGATCTGCTGATTGGTCAGAGTGGGAATGTTCAGGGTGACCGAGGCTACGCCTACAGACAAAACAGAAACATCTTACTTTCAAAATAAAAGGACAGCCAAGGAGAGAGCGTTCAGGCTGCCACATGTCGGTACCTGGAGATGGCGCCGGCTGCAGCACCATCGATCCCGCTCTCACGGGATTCAGGGTCAGGACTGGTTGCCTGGGTAACGCCGCCCCGACCAGAGAGAGAACATCAGCAGGAACGAGACTCTGAAAGGACGAAGGGTCACCTGGACCATTACCTAGGCAAACAGGTGAAGGAAAACAGTACGTTTCAACTGAAAAATAATTGAACCTAATTTGTTTCAATCCTGCAACAATCCATCGAGTCTTTGCTTTAATGCTTCGTTTACTGCAGCTCTGTAGCGCCAATGTGTTCAACGGTGTCAACGCGAGCGTGCACGCACACACACACCCCTGAGCCATGGTGTGAGCCATGGTCATCACTGTGGTCTTTTCTTGCTGCGAGCACTTTGTTCTCCACTGTGGGCCTTCCTCTTGTTTCGTACATATTCCTCCTCCCTGTTATTTATTCCTGCACAGTCGGCGAGGCGCACCCATAATTTTGTTGTACATGTGCAATGACAATAAAGGCCTATTCTTTTCCATTGAATAGATCAACTGTTAACTACATGTTATAGAGCTGGCTGAAGGTCGACAGGAGCCATCCCGTTTACATGGAGGCCATACCTGCAGCACACAGGGGTGAGTCTAAATGGGGGCATGGGGTGTACTACACCATCTTTATTTGAGATTCCGAGGGAACATTTCGTGCGATAAAAATATTTTTCAGACTCACCTTTACTTAATGCAGCCGTTCACACCGAATGTGTAATTACACTGGACGAATTTATGCCATTTTATTTTTTTCCAACCAAGCTCGATTTTTTTCTGACGTTTCAGATAAACAGATCTGACCAATCAGATCACTGCATTTGGCAACAAGTGTGCTTATAGGTGAAATGGCACACTTAAAAAAAATCCTAACATGAATACTGTTTTACCTCAGACACAAAGCTGAGCACTGACGTGGTCCCAACTCTGCTAACAAGAGCTCAAACTGCCCGACTGACATCCCGAGACATGCACGAGAACGGCCGTGACACAGCTTCCATTGCTCGATCAAACCCTTCTCCTGACAATGAACGAACCCACAATCTGTGTGTCTTACTCGTCTCGTTTAGAAAGATCAGGACCAGCTCGTCATGCTTCATGGACAAGCTTTGTCCATTTGTTGAGGACCAACGTTCAGTGTTTATGTAGGTTACACATCGAGTTCGAAAGTTTGGAATCTCGTGTTTTTAAAGCACCGTGTTCGGTGTTTAATGGTCATAAATGTGAAATACCATAACAATACAGTGTTAATTAAATTACGTTACTATTTAGAAATATAAAAATGAAAGCTTTATCCACAAACCAGTAACAATGACAGGAAGGACTTCAGGTCGGACAGACACCTGCCTGCTGTTAGCACCAGAAAGACGTCCACAACCGTCAAGGTGCGCTTTTTAGGCCCGAGTTTACATCTTATTTTATTTGACCTTTGACTGTACCTGACATTACTAATTTTTCCTTTAAACACTTATGTCACATAAACACAATCACAGATGTTTGCAAACTTTAAAATGGAAACAAAGAGTAGTTCATTCATTAACAGGACAAAAGCATTTCTTACTCGGTGGAATAATCCACAGACTACTCGATTACTTGGTGGAATAATCCACAGACTACTCGATTACTCGGTGGAATAATCCATCATTTCATTAAGTGCTCACAGGTGTTGGTCTCACCTTCTGCTGCCTTTGTAAGAGCAGATGGAGGCGGAGCCTGAGCCCTACTTCGGGACAGGATGTTCGGAATTGTCCTTGAACGCTTTCTGTCCACAGGTGCATTGTGGGCTGGTGACACCTGGACAGGTGTTTGGACAGGTGCAGGAGTGGGTGGGGCAGAAACAGAAGTAGGAGGGGCATCTGTGGACTTCTGTTGGGCTGCTGTTGTCGTGATAATGTTGTTAATCGCGTCACCTGCTCGACACACGTCACTGCCTGCAGGTGGAGGAGCAGAGGTCCCGCCCCCTGCTGGGCGCTGATCGGCCGTTCGCCGTCTCTCCTGCTCCTCCACCTTCTTCTGTTTGAACGACAGCTGCTGCAGCTTCCTCAGGATTCTCCGCTCGCTCTGACCTGCAGCCAATCACACCATTGGGTTAGAGCTCCTCCTCCAAATGAGCAGGCCGGTAAACGTCTCTGTGTGGGTTCACAGGCCTTCGGGTTCTTGGAGTTTCCTGAGTTTGTAGCTTCATATGATGAACCTGCGCCTCACCTGTTCTGCCACAGATGTCCTTGACGTGTCCTTCCCTCTCCTGCGTCAGGCTCGTCCTCAGGCTCTTCAGGTCCTCCATCTCCGACTGCAGCGCCTCGATCTCGTGCCGAGCCTCAAACACAGAAGAGCACAGAACGTCACGCTCGTCTTCATGAGCAGAGCGTCGACAGCCCCTCCCCCCTCTGCGTTTAATCGTCGCTGATCACATGATTGATCAGTGATCAGCAAGAGACTGAAGGAAACTCAGGAGGTTCCTGATCAGAGGAGGAGGAGCTGAGAACGCCTCTGTGATGATACAGGTGTTTCCCAATTACCTGCTCCAGCAGCAGCTCCTGAGGAGAGTCTGAGCCGTTCGTGGCCAATTGGAGAGCTGCGAGGAGGGCGGAGCCGGCACCAGGCGCTGTTACTTCTTTCAGCCTGAAAACATGAAGAGATACTTTAAACAAGGGCTCCGCCCACTAACCTACATTTCCTTTGACCTCCACCAGGTGAGCAATTATAACTTCCACCACTGCAGGACATCGTGCTTTCATATTTGTTTTTAGCCCCGCCCCCTTTTCCTCTGCTGTAGTTTTTTGGGGGAGTCAGGTGACCCTGAGATACCCGAGGACAACCTTCTTCTGGACTTCTTACTCTGAGCTCCTCCTCTTCCTCGCCAGCCAACTGTTCACCCCCACCGTCTCCACGGCAAAGCCCCGACCTTCATAGTCTTTCTGCTCCACCTGGCACAAACACAAACGCCTCAGGTGAGGCACAGCCGGCACGGGCTTCGAGTTCAACAATCAATAATCACAGATCTTCATAATCTGACTGTTAATCCCACCTGACGTTTGTTTTTGAATTCTTCACCTGAGACATTCGTTTCCTGATCTCGATTTTAAATCTCATCAAACTCTTTGACACTTTTCTTTAACCTGATTGGGGTCACATTTAATCCCAGGGTTTTTAACCCTAGTCTTACTTCCTGTTCCTTCTTCTTGCTGTTCCATTAAGCTCTCACTCTCAGTTTGTCCATAAATTATTTGTAATAATTTTTTTCCCTGCTTTTACTTTGTAACGCTGTGCTTTTATTCTGAAAAAATAAACACTGCTTCATGTGGTCAGGAATGAGTTTGTACGATGGTTTCTTACATCGCTATCCGTGACAACCACTTGCTCTTCATCTGACGAGATAATTGTCGGCTCATCCAAAAGTTCTGGCGCCGGCGCCGCCATCACTGCTGCTGACGGTTTGGTCTGATCTACATAAGAAAGCAGACACATGAGTCAGAGACAAGTCCTCAAACAGGAAGTCATCGCACGCCTGATGGAAACGTCTCGAAGTTTCTCAGCAGAGTTTAAAAAAAAAAAAAAAAACACTAACTTGAGGCGGCGTCCACCTGCTCGCTCACAGAAACTTCCTGTTCCGATGAAGGAAACGCTCCGGGGCAAGATTTGACTTTCTAAGATTACAATAGAGTAATTTTACGGTTCACCAAGTCATAGATTCATCGCCACCATCATCACAGCATCGTATGGTTCAGCTTCCTGACTGCACTTAATAACGCACGTTGTTGAATCTATCATGTAGACGTGGTAACCAGAGTTTTATTAATGATATGTGGATCATTTTAAATTGCCTGCTGTGAACCACCTGACTTTTACAGGTGAGAGAGCACACACTGTCATCAGCATGTCAGTCATTAGGCAGGTCACACGGCTCTCCAACCCCCCCAGCGAGTTCCAAACCCCGGGCCAGATCTGCTGGGTTCAGGTCACTGACACTAAGTATTTACAGAACACTGTGACAACATCTTTGTATTTCACAGACTTTATGACAAAGTCCAAATGACAGATTTTTGCTTTTCCCATTTTTGTGATTGTAGTTCAGCTGCCGCGCTTCATTTGCATATCGTCATCTCTTAATGATTGAAGAGCCGCCTACAGATGAGCAGTCCAAACAGCAGACAAGGGTTACACACCCACGCACATCTATCCACTCACCAGGGCTCTAACACACTTTCATTTAGAAACACGACGCTCGAGGACAGAAAACGATGTCAAAGCAGCCAGTGTGCAAAGAACAACATAAAGTCTGCAGAGCACTTCAGCAGGTCACGACCATGATGGCGCACATTGCTGACAGGGCGTACCAGCGATGATTTCATCTCAAACCGATTAATTCATTATCGGGACGCAGAGTCTGATTAATCTTCACATGATTGGCTGTAGAGCTGATCACGCCCCCTAAGATCTATAATTTCTGTGTGAACACAACATCACTTCCTGTCTCATCTGCTGCTCGGTGCTGACGTTCCCAATAACCAGGTCACTGTCAGGGTCACATGACCCACCCGAGTCTTTCTACCTCTCACCTGCTGACGGCGCGATGCTCCACAGGTACTCATCCCTCCTCCTCCTCAGCCTCCTCTTCTTCCTCTTCAGCTGTGACTCCTTCCTCCTGAGCTCTTGGATCACCTCCACCGCCTGCAAGCAGACAGAACCACCCGTTACCTTCCAACCAACCCACCCACTCACCGACCGACCAACCAGGAGCGTTCGTTCTCTGACCGTCTTCAGCGTCGAGACCTTCGACATCTTCTCCTCCGACTGTCCCAAGGTCCTCCTTAGACGCTCCAAAAGCTCACGCAGCCGCCCCCGACGCAGCCGCTCCAATGCCGTGTGGAGGAGGCGCTGCACGCACGCACACACAGAGACATGCGGAGACACACGCACACGCACACACACACACACACGTCTGTGAGCAGGGAGTGTGTGAGATGGTCTTCACGTGTGTATTTCTTCTTCGCCTTCTTACTGTGTTGTTGGCGAGCGGCGCCCTCTCGTCGTCGCTCTCCGACTCTCTGAAGTCTGATGAGTTTTCTGTCTCACTGCTTGATGTCACCTCTACCGACTGCGTCTCCGTGGTAACGTATGGCTTCTCATCCACGCAGACGATGTCCAGCTCAACCGGGTCTTGAGCCGGTTCAGGTTCAGGACCTGGCGGTGGTGCGGGCGCGACCTTCGACCCTACCGAAAGCGGGGGTGTGGGATTGTCCTCTGAGGGTGTCTGGATGGTTGGGGAGATTTGAGGTGGCGTACATTTGAAGATCAGTCCCCCTGGTCCCGTGGCAACCACAGACGCCGCCACGGCTTCAACACCCTCCTTGGCGCCATGAGCTGCAGGAGCTTTGAGTGAGAGGAGCTTCACTGGGGTCACAGGTGGGTTGGAGGGGTGTGTCTGGAGCAGGGTGAAGGAGCCTGGCACCGTCAGCACCTTGGTGGGGGTCTTGGGCGGGGCTTTGTCACAGGTGACAATGATGGGGTCCCGGCTGGAGTCGGCAGGGAGGATCTTAAAGGTACAGGTGCCCTTCTGAGACAGGAAGCCAGAGCTCGGGGAGGGCGAGGAGGGCAGAGGCAGAGCCTGGTGTCTGACTGTGTGGGCTGCAGGAGAAAGGAGCGAGGAGGAAGGACCTGCAGGGACAGAATCACAATCGAGATTTTAGTTTAACAGATATGCCCCACCCCTGCCTAAGGTCTGTAGACTCGCCTGTCTGTCTGGGTGGAGTAGACGTGACCGCCCTCAGCTGGCTGACGGGGACCAGCTGGACCAGTTTCCCGTCGGGTCGGCGGTAAAACTGGACGCCGGAAGCCGTCTGGACCGGCTTCAGGAGCATCCTCTGAGACCCGGGGGCGGGGCCCGGAGGGCGAGGGGCCACGGCAGGAACCATCCCAGGAGGAGGTGGGACCTTAATCAGCACTACCTGAGGGCCTTTAGGGAGCGCTGCGCCCGGAGACTGATTAACAGGTGGACCTGGCGAGCTGCTGGACAGAGACTCTGAGCACAGATGGATTAATCAACAGTTTTATTGATCGTTCAGGCAGAAACAGATTATTTACAGATCAAAGGCAGATTATCACACGGAAATGCTCACCTGTGAAGGAGGTCAGGAGGGTGAGAGGTGTGACCCCTCTGGGTGGGGTCACAGAAGAGGAAGCAGCGGTGGTGACAGTGGGAGTGGCTGTAGTGCCAGCATTTGTGGCAGTCGCTGCAAGGTCAGAGACCACGGAGGAACCCGGGGAGACGGCAAGAGGCGTCAGCCCTGACCTCCGAGCGGACTTGCAGGAGGAGGAAGGTTGCAGAGACGCCTGCTGCTGACGGGATGAGTTCACCCGCCCCGTCAGGTAGGCCGCCAGCCGGTTGGCCGGGTGGAGCGCCCCCATCCTCCCCAGCTGGATCTTAGCCAGAGGGTAGAGCTTCCCGTTCACCTGCAGGATGACACAGAGGGATAGTCAGGTGAGTGCGAGCAGCAGGTGAGGAATTTTAATGTTAATCGTGATGCTGGTGAAGCTCCGCCCAGGTCACAGGTCAGCAAACACAGATATAAATTAAGGGTGGTATCGTGACTCAGCCCACTGAAGACGACCGTGTGAAGCAGCCGTTTCTTACCTGGATCGGCTGGTCTGTTCCTCCTGGCTCTTTCCTATTGGCTGAGAGGAAGCCGGCGGGGGAGATTCCCGTCAGGAAAGGCAGAGCCATGCTGACCTTTGCCTCTGATGTTACTTCCTGTCCACTGCTCTCTGTCCCATCGTCCACCTGGTGATCCGTGAAGCCGTCCTCCTCTGTGATGTCACCTTCCTCCACCTCCCTCTGCCAGTCCTCCACAGGCTCCACCTCCTGCATTTTGTGCTCCTTCTTCATGTTACGGTCCTTCAGAGGCTCTACCTTCCTGCCCACCTGTGCTGCATCCACCTGAAAGACACGAGGTGTAATCAATCATCAACACAGGAAGCGTCCATTGTCACACGTCACATCATGGCTAGTTTATCACTATGACACACACAGTAACCATGGTTACAGGCGTTGTTGTCATTTTCTGAACAACTGGAAATGGCGACCACAGAAACTAAAGGTCATTTGTTTCACAGGCGATTGAAGCTGTGAATGGTGGAAACAGGCCAGCAGCTGACCAATCAGCTCGCAGGACTGTCTCTGAAACTTTAAACTGAAATCTGTTTAATCAGCGGATCAAATATTTCAACCACCTTTCTGACTAATCAATGAAAATGCACAGATTCCACCATTACAGAGGAGGTTGCAACGATGCCCACCTGTCTGCACGGCGCTGTCAGTTTCCTCGGCTTTAGTCTGGAGATCTTGACGTGGTACTGGATGCAGCGCTCGGCGCCGCTGCCTTCCACAGACTGGCCGGTGGGAGAGATGAGGAAGTTCTTGATGCAGAATGGGTGGTCCAGGCAGTTCTGAGCCATCGCTTCGCACAGCTCCATCAGCACGAGGGTCCGGTCGGCCTCGCTCTTCCACTTAAAGTCGGCCCTGATGAAGAGGCGCTTTGATGGCTTCGGGGTCGGCTCAGCTGGAGGACTCAGAGGCTCGGAGGGAGTAGGAGCCTGAAGTGCTTCACCTGCAGAGAAAACTTCCATAAAAGAACAGAAAACACTGCAGCAGGTGCAGGGGCTGATGGAAGAGCAGCAGCATGAACACACCTAGAGGAGGCCTGGAGGTCCTCTTCAGCTTTTTCACCCTGTTGGGCTTCGGCTGCTCAGGTCTGATGGTGCCTTTGGTCGCCTCCCGGTGGACAGCCAAAGTCTGTTTCACCTGGCAATGAATCAGCTAATGGCACAAATCACAGCAGAACAACAAACATTTACAGTAAGAGCCTTGTTCCCTCAGGGAACTGCTGGCTTACCTTCTGTTTCTGGATCTTTCTGGAGTATCCTCGCACTCTGGCGCAGCTACGGTGATCTTCTCGGACCTTCTGGAAACAAAGAAACAAGCAGTTTGAGCACTGCAGCGGATAAATGTGTGGAACGGCCCTTTAAAGTGCCACAGTCCATGTTTAAACGGGTCCTTACAGCAGGGCGGGTCTGCGGAGCCGCTTCAGGCACGCGGACCGGCTCTGGATCAGAGCGCCCAGGATCCTTCCTCCACAGAGTCCGGACCCGCTCGGCAGGCTGGGAGACGCTGTCCGCCTCCTTCAGGACTGCAACACGACCACGGGGTTATTATTTTTACCGATGCTTTTCAGTTGCTTAAGCCGTGAACCGCAGAGACTCACCGTAGGCCATCTTCATTCTCCTTCTCCTCTTCTTGTTGCTCCCGTGATGTGAGGAGGGGCTGGAGTCAGACCCGTCCAGGTTCTTGAGAAGGACCACCTTCTGTTTGAGACAGCTGCAGCCGAACATGCAGGTGGGCCGGCCACAGTGGCTGATCCTGGAGTTGCGGGAGAGGCCGGGGCAGACACAGCCCAGGCGGCAGAACTCGTTCAGACACGGCGGCGCCCGTCTGCGGCTCAGCTGGATTGGCGCCGTTGGGTTCTCACTCACAAAACCCTGAAGAACATCAGACCTGTTTATTCTACATGTGTGAAAATCTGCCCACTTCCTCACGATCTTTTCACATTTGTCTTTTTCTTGCATGTGTTGCAGTAATTTCCTGCCACCTGATGTCTGTTCTTCCTGTTGATAGCAGCGTCACACAGACAACACGTCTACGTTAGTTTTTGACCTATAAATAAATGCAGATAACCCAGAGTTTGTTTTAGGCTGGACACGAGAGCACCGTACCACTACTCTCTAATATGTTACCCTTTAATAAGCGCTGCTAATGGTATTATTAACAGTGTAGTTATAACCATGTAATAGTGCCTAATTATTCATTAAGAGTATGTGATTATTAATCATCTGTAATTACTACTGTTTAACAGTATAGTTGTTAACCTGGGTAGCCGTTATTACTAGTGTGTAACTATTACTGTTTACAATTGTATAGTTGTTATTACTGGTCTGTAACAAACACCTGTTCTGTTTGTTTGCCCTTCACATCATTTAAACTCACACAGCAGAAAGTTCCTGCAGTATTTTCTAAAGACAACATTAAAATCATCCTTTATTTTATAACAAAAACAAACAGCACTATTTTATAGTTACACTGAAGCTGCTGAGCTACACTTTCACCCCCGCCCTCTAGGAGGTGCTGCAGACATGAATTTTCACCGTCTGAGTGAAGAGGGATGTGAGGGCGATGGCGGCCCTCTCTGTAGTGATGCTGGTCCGGCGCAGGCCTTCCCACACCGCGCCGTCCTCCAGGACCTTCTGTTTCAGCAGGGCACGGGTCATCGGCTGGCGCCGACTCCTGCAGCCGTCCTCGCTCTGCCCGCCCCCCAGCTCAGAGTCCGACTCCAGCGGAGCCAGGTCCCTGGACATACCCGATGGGGGCACTGTGGCCCTAGAGGGGCTGAGGGTTTGAGATGAAGTCCTGGGTTTGAGCCTCCTCCGTCTCTTGATGGGGTTTGATTCTGGGTGTGATGGAGGTGCTGAGGGGGTGTGGCCTGCAGGCTGCCGAGGTTCCAGTTGACTGGGTTCAGGACCCAGAGCAGCTGAAGGTTCTAGTCTGAGTTTGCTCTGTTTAGAACCTTTCTGCTTCCTCTCACCCCTCCGGCCTGTTTTAGGCTCTTTGAAGCGGGGTCTCTTGGAGGGGGGGATGAACCCAGATATGACGTCGGAGGAGACAGGGTCAGCGGTCTGCTTCTTCAGGACATGGTCCAGGGTCCGGACATAGCTGGTGCTCCTGGTGGGCAGCTTGTACACCAGCGGCTCCACCGGCGGCTGGGAGAAGCTGGCAGCACGCTCGTCGATCAGCTTCCCCTCGTTCTC
Organism: Benitochromis conjunctus; assembly: GCA_015052645.1. Taxonomy (NCBI): domain Eukaryota; kingdom Metazoa; phylum Chordata; class Actinopteri; order Cichliformes; family Cichlidae; genus Benitochromis; species Benitochromis conjunctus. Next base: position 12,019 of record VOQK01041504.1, read on the forward strand.
CAGATACTCGTCCAGCATGTCGCTGCAGAATGCCGACAGATTCTTCTTCTGCGGCTCTGAATTCGAACCAGCTGCAGGATTCAACACAAACCAGTTAGACCAGCACACGGCTCAGCGCAGCCAGGAGCCCATCTGAAAAACAAAGTGCTTGTGCTAACTGTAACCAACTGTGAGCTCACGGCATAGATAACGTAAGGCACCTTCAGGTCTGCAGGCTGAAGGTGTGGGCGGAGTCTCAGGTAACGTGAACTTCGCTCTCCAGCCTTTAATCTGCGTGACATCTGTGGTTTTTCCTGTTCTGGACACAAACGCAGTAGAAACACCTGAAACGGAAGAGAACATAGGCAGAGCTGTTACCTGTAAACAGATTCATAGGTGTTCTGATCTCAGTCTGGTCAGTCCAAGTGTGTCAGGACAGTTTACTTTACTTGTTCACGGTCATGCTCACCTTGACACGTTGACAGCGTCTCCATGCTGGTGCCCGGGGTGGGGATGGGCAGGCGGACTCCCAGGTACTGCAGGTCGATGGCCAGATTCGGGTCTAGCAGGTTCATCTTCAGACCGACTTTCACAGAGAAGAACAAAGAGGAACAGTTAGAGACAGAACAGAGAGCTCCTACCTGCTGCCATCGAACAGGAACCAAGTGATTGTACCTTCCTGCAGCACAGGGTGGATGACCTGCCTGTGCTTCATGAGCTTCAAGTCTCTCTGCAGAATCATCTGGAAGGAAGCGATCATCTCTGCCAGACTCTCCGCTGAGGGTTTGGATGGGTTTAAGTCAGAGCTTTCTTCATCACTTCTGTCCAACCCGTTACCGCCCTCAGGTGTGTCTGCAGCTCTTTGACCATCAGGTGTGCCCCGTGGAGCCGGCTTGTCGGAGGAGTCAGCCAGGTGGAGTTTGAGAGCCTCCTGAAACAGGGGTTGTGTGTTAACCCTCAGTGTGCATGCTGTATTATGGCAGGTAGTTTATGATCAGTTATCTATCCAACAACGTTACCTTTGAAGTGAAGGAGATGAATAACTGCTCCTCCACTTCCTCCAGGTTCGGCCGCATGCTCCTGTAGGTACAGTCGTCCACCTCCTGCTCCACCTCGCTCTTGCCAAGCCTTCTCTGCCGGACCTTCTTTTTCTTCCGCTTGCAGGGTTTGCTAGCTGGGAGCGGATGGACCTGCTGAGAAGGTTCATGTGTTTCTGTCACAACTAAGCAGGGAACAGTCACCGCCTCAGTGTTTGAAAACTCCACCCCCATCCCGAGGTCGACATCAGTGGACAAAAACTGCACCAGGTCAGCGAGTGAAGGCGTGGGAGAGAGTCCATCTTCGTCTATTGAGGAGAAGGTTGGAGACAGAGGCAGTTGAAGGGCAAGCGGGGACAGCTCTGCAGGGAAGGGGAGTGAGTGTTCGTTCTCTGGGAATGACGGCGGAGGATCAGGAGCAGGTGGTGGCGTTGAGGCGTTTGGACTTTGTGGTTCAGGTTCATCAGGAGTCTGGGAAGGTAGCAAAGGCTGTGCAGATGGTAAAGTCTGTGTTGGGGGCTGAAAAGTTGTGAATGAAGTGTCTACGAAGGACTCGGGTGGAGGTAACACTGTATGCCATTTAAACACAGATGGGTCTTTGGTGTCCTGCGAGTCTTCAAGAGATCCTGCTGCGCCAGGTGCTTCAGAGACTGCAGAGTCGAGCTCTAAAGCGATCGAGGCTGGCAGGTGAGGTAAAGGTTCTGGAGAACTCTCAGGAGACATCGGCTCATAGCCGAAGGATGAACACTCTGGGTCAGGAAGAGACGACTTCAGGGTGGGGGAGTCTAAAGGTGGTGTTGATGATTCAGGTGGTGTTTGTGGTGAGTTTGTGGAACATAACACTGTGTGTAGGGGTGGGGGGGCAGTAGGAGGCAATAAAGAGGTAGTAAGAGATGCCCCGAGGGTACAGAATGGCTGGTTTAAGCCAGGTAACACTTGTGTACTGTCAGGGCCTCTTGGCTCTGGGCCCGGGCTTTCGGAAATGGGGGCCGAGCGGTCATCAGTACTTGGACCCAGCAGATGTGCAGCAGCAGCTGGACCGGGCTGCTGCTGAGGAGCTGCTGTTAGAGGATCTGCACATCCGGAGGTTGTGAGGTCGGAATTCAGGCTGCCAAGATCCTCGGAGGGATCGGCTGCACTGGAGGTGCCTTCCCAAGGCGGACGTGCAAAAGCTGCAGCAGGACTGGCCAATCCGGACAGACACTCAGACGGACCTGCCAGGGCCGGAGAGTCCGGTTTGTTCTTTGTCTTTTTAGAGTGCTGCCTCAGAAAGAGAGCGAGAGCTGGCAGAGGCAGCCGAGCCGGACGTTTGTGCTGCTTCACGGCTGTCTCTGTTGCAGGATCTGGGTTACGTCGGTGCTCCGAGCCCTCAGAGGAGTTCTGGGATACTTTTGGAGCAACACGACCACAACCAGAACCACCCCTCCCAACACCATCTTTACAGTTCAGTGAATTCAGCGGCTGACCATCGTTCTTAACTGACCCTTCTATTTCACGTTTCCTTGGAAGTGTTTTAACAGATGCACCGCCCTTTAGGGCTTCTCGTCTTTTAGCATTTAAATTCGAGTTCTTAGTGTTGGTTTGCTCTGCTCTGAGAGAGGCGCTGTGATTGATGCCGAGCTGCTCCAGGTTGCATCTCTGCAGTGAAACGTGCGCTTCACGAATCAGCTCAGAGAACAACTTCTGAGCTGGACGTGAGATGCTGCTGAGGCAAAGCAAACAAAAACATCACATTAGTGACATCAGTGTTATTTATGAGATCAATCAAAAAACTACAGCATTAAACTCGTTAGGAGGAAAGTCTATGAATCCAACACCCAGTTACAATCAAGCTTCATACATGTAGCTAAAATTAGCCCAACTGGTTTATGATCATTGGTTTTCTGGGATGTTGTATTTCTCAAACTTTAAAAAAAATCAAGTACTTTGAGGATCTTTCTCGAGATCTAAGGACCTCTAAAGAACCTGAACTTTGCACCACCCGTGACATAAAGAATGGCTCCCGTTTGGAAGGTCGTGCTCAGTCAAAGTAAAGGCTTCGGAGCAGATGTGCTGCACTGATTTTTTTTCTTAAGCATTTTAAAATGCCTTTACAATCTTATTTTCATGGTTTTATTCACTTTCATTCATGCAGAACTATCCATTCCGCATAACCATCTCAGCCTTTCTGATTCTCCTGCAGCATAACGGTATCACAAACATCGGCCACCAACTTCAGTTTTGAACGTGTAAAAAAAAACACCTTGATGGAGGATGGGATTTTTGGGGGAGACCATGCGAGAGAGAATTGCAATAGTCAAGGCGGGAGGTAACGAGACTATGGACAAGAATGGACGTAGACTTGATGGAAAGAGAAGGACGTAATCTGTTAATGTTGCGTAGATGGAAGTAGGCAGAACGGGTGAGATTACTGATGTGAGATTTATAGGAAAGTGAACTGTCTAAGATGACACCAAGGCTCTTGACCTGAGGTGAAGGGAAAACTGTGGAGTTATCAATAGTAAGTGAGAAATGATTTGCCTTCAGAAGGCTGGATGTGGTGCCAATAAGGAGGATTTCAGTTTTATCCTCATTGAGCTTTAGAAAATTAGAGCTGAACCAGGATTTTAATTCAGACAGACATTCTGTAAGAGAAGAAGGTGGGAGGGAGGAATCAGGCCTGCAGGAGAGATATAACTGGGTGTCATCAGCAAAACAGTGGAAGAGAAGATCAAATTTACGAAAGATGGTACCAATCAGCTAACGCAGTGTTAACCACTGCATTAGCTGATTGGCTGATGGTGAAGAGGAGAACTCAAAATTAAGAGGACAGAAAACCGCAAGCAAAGGTATGGTTACTGTTGAGATTAAATTATTATGGTAACAGGGATTTAGTTGTATAAACCAGAATAAAACATTATATTCATTATTCATTAGAATAGGTCACACCTTAATGGAATATAGATACTACATGTGGATAGAACATCTTCATAAATAAAGATTAAGAAAGCAGAATGTTAGGTTTATTGTATATGAGATTGTCATTTGTATGTAATTGCTTTCATATAACTAGTAAGCTTAACAGTACTTATATGTGTTGTAACAGAATGGTCTAGTACTCCGTATGTATGCTTTTGTATCTTTGTATGTCCTGCACATCTTCACGACTTGACATTTATGGTGTATAGGTAAGGAAGGTCAGTCAATCCTATTAGCCGTCCAGAGGAGTGTCTGAAATACGGTCTGGGAAAGCACATGTTCCTTATCAGTCCTAGAGAGGAGTTACCCACTTGCCAGAGTACAACGCATGCATGACAGACTGGGCCCCTCAGAGACAGAGACACACACACACCACACACACAACCTTATACACACACCGCACACACGCAGTAGTACATGCAATGTTGACTATTTAGTAACTGTGATGTATGTTATATTTGCATATTCATGAAATGGGTAATAAAAGGAGACTCGTTGGAGAGTGGTGCCAGAGTTGGTATGATGAAGGTGATCAACTGTCTGCGTGAGCTCCGCGAAAGACCAAAAAGCTTTTGCCTCGAGTCTTGATTCAGAGCACAATTCGGGGGTCTGGGTCGTTCCAGCGGGGTTTGTGATTAGGAAATCCCAACACAGA
>VOQK01041505.1:0-23856 GCA_015052645.1 Benitochromis conjunctus
TAGAAGCTAACCGACTGTCCACACTCACTGAGGTGATTGATTAATAGCTTCACCAGAAGCTACTTGATTCCAGTGCAGTTCTGCCAGTCAGCAGCTAATGAATGTCACTTAACAAACAATTAACACTGTTGACCAAATTCCCGCACGTCCATGAATACGCCACTGACCCCATTTAAAGTCGGAGTAATGAGGGAGAAAAAGTGAGTTTCAGGCTCTCAGATAATAATTCAAATAATGTTTGTTACTTTATATCTTTAGAGAGAAATTATTAAATTCTGCATATATCCAAGGGCATTAATAGTTACTGACTAATATTCGGTTGTGAGTTTTGAAAGAAATTTTAATGTAGTTCAGAATATTTACAAAACGCAAACACAGTATTTTACATCTTTGCTAAATGTTGCTTTTCATGGTATATACAGTCTTTAAAAGAATTATGTTAAGAAAAAGGATAAAGGCTTCCTCCTGGCTAATTCAATGAATTAAATACAAAAATAAAGAAAATGTATCACATAGATAAAACTGCCATAAAGCTGTCCTGCTCCTGGAAGCCTAGAATAACCACAGCTGTTTAAGATTATCGGAAGAGACAAGCAGCCACGAAAGTAAAAAAACTGACAAGGGGCATGTATAAAGCTGTTAATCTTGTTTCAATACATTGTGCTGGAAAACCTTGAGTACTGGGATGAACATCGATGTTACTTTGACAAGTACCTCCCATGTAAACATTGTGGCAAAACAAGCATACTCCAGCAGCCTCATGAAAATACAACACCTCTTCCCTGCAGAACAATGACTCCTGCCTCCAAACTCAATGCAATGCAACAAGCCTGATGAACAGGGGACCCACCACACAGCCCAAAGAATCCACCACCAAGGCCCAGGAAAAACCGGACACCTTCATACATGCCCCCACGGATTAAAAATGTTTTAGCAGCATAACAAGTATTAGGCATGGGGTATAGGCAGTATATTCAACCGCAAAACACCAATATTAAGTGAACACTACACTTTTTTCCTCATAATGTGACCTGTACTGTACTAACAGGGTTATGGGTGTATTCTCGGGAGCAGGTCAACATGTAGAACACGGTGTTAACAGCATCAGAGAGAGAGGCTCAGATCCCACTGGAAACAAAATAACATGTATGCACTCTCAAGTCCGGGAGGAGCTCAGAGTGAAAGTGCCAGCCAGATAGCGTATAAAAAAAAGTGGTAATCCTGGTAAAAACACACCGTTACACAATACAGACTGGATGATGTTGGGGGGTGGGGGTGCTTGTTTGGGGAAATTCAAGGTCAAACCAATGTTTTGTTTTTTTAAATAAGGCTCTGAACTTAGAGGTTTCTGAACTATAAAGCTTCTCTTTTTCAATAGCCAATTAATATTACAAGATAAGGCAAGGGAGGGTTCAAAAGGCTAATTGTGTGTCTTTATGTGAATTGTTCCATTTACAAGCACATTGATTTTATGATGTAAGAACTGTAGTACTAAAAGAAGATCTAAAATTCAACCTACTGCAAGCCTACACACAGAAAAACTGTTTTATCTTTCCCCATTTCTGTTATTATTATGGTTAATTTTCACGTGATGATTATTTAACATGATTACTCATTAAAAGTTGCCTTTAGCTGTTATTCTTGTGCAGTCATTAGCTGGCTTAATGGTTGTAGTTTTTATATAAAAATTTATTTTAAAAAAAAGCAGCAAAAAGTCATGAACTCAAGCTAGGCAGTCAAAACTATTCTCTGTCTGTATTTGATGCACTTTGGTTAACTGTTTTGACAGATTGCATGCGTTTCCTCGTTTACATATAAAAGGCTTGGTACACTTGAAATGAGCACACTCAGCATTTGCTGCAGTTAAGCGTAATCACTCTTAAACAGCCCTCATACAAGCTCTCAAAGAGAGAGATCTCTCTTGCGAACAGGAAACAGATTATGCATCATTGACAAATCTGCAAATCAGAAACAAAAATGTGCAAAGATGTGCACGATTACATTCATCAACAGTAATAAATTTGAATTCTATACTGTAATTTTTCAGGGCTGAACAACCCAACAACAATTGCCCCAAGACATAAGATAAAAATTATTACCGGTATATTTGTATTGTTCACTTAATTCATTTGCAGTCCTTTACAGTTTATGGACTGCAAAAACAAAACAAAACAAAAAAGGTTTAAAAAGAAGATTTCCACCTGTGGAATTACTTCTACCAGCATCTTTCCGGTTGCAGGAATAGATTGATTTATTTTTCCTTTGCCCGAAAAGTTGATTCTGTCTATCTGGACTTTTAGCATTTTCAGTGGGAGAATTGTCTCAGCTGACTGCAGGTTTCCCCAGCCTTATAAACAGTACATTTGCATAATGACTGAAACTAGCCTACTGAATGAACAATGGGCTGTGAGGTCAGTTTCTGGATTATTTATATGAAAAATGTCATGACCATGAGTACCACTTAGAGTCAGGAATGGCTGCAATCGCAGAATTGTAAGATGGTGAAAGATGTATCCTTAGGCCCCCTACTCAATTTAGGGATGGTAAATGGCCTCCTTGACTCCCCGCTCAAACCAGCGGTGCTGAGAGTGGTCCTTTTTATGCATTTGGGGTCATCCTGTGATCTCTTACAAACTACCTCCATTGCTTCAGTGACTGGAAACCCAGATGAAGTGTTTCATCTGCCTCCATAATGACATCTCTCACCTTCTCAACAAAATCCAAAGCGTTGTGGATGTGGTGTTTAGAGCCGCCTACCAACGGGTTGAGGGTCATAGCCAGAATCTTTGAGATGTTATAGGTGACTGTGTTGATCATACAGATTTACAGATACAGATTTGTCCTAAAAAGGTACACCCCATTTATATATTTTCGATCATGATCAGTGGTTGTTGATCAATGGTCAAGAAAACTTCCATATTAATGATCAAGAAACTGACCTCACAGCCTGTTGTTCGTCAGTGGTGCTACTTTCAGTCATTATGCAAGTCTGCGGTTCATAAGGTTGGTGAAACTCGCATTCAGCTGCGACTGAAGAAGTCCCTTGGATGAAAACGCTACGTCCAGATGAAAAAAAAAAAAATCAACTTTCTGGGATTTCTTTATCTGGATTATTGAGTATCAAGAGTTCTTTTTATTTGGTTCTTTGGTTGTTTTCTGGCTAGTTCAGCTGCTGATGTTTGGTGTAGCCAACACAGAACAACACTGTTACTAAATTAATCTGTCCCATAGATTAGCCTATTTCCACAGATACCCAATCCAACTTTCTGAGTCAGGATCAAATCGATATACAAACCAGTCAGATAGATGTACCCCTACCCTAGATAAGGACCTACTCAAGAGGCTACAATATACCTAGGTATACCTAGGTAATGCTTGGACTGAGTAAAAAAAACAAAAAAAAAAAACAAAAAAAAAAAAAAAAAAAAAAAAAAGAGCAAAAAAAAAAAAAAAAAAAAAAAAAAAACAGAGAAAGGGCATTGTGTGTCTGTTTGCATGGGTGTGTGTTTGTGTGTTTGCTGCCAGTCGCGTGCCGCAGTGCTTGCGAGGTCAGCTGAGGGGGAAAAAGCGGATTCTTTCGACTAAGTCTTCAATTTGATTAGCAGTAAAGCAGCGCTTTGCTGTGGGGTAGCCTTCACGTGACACGCACACACATTGCACTCTGTTTAAACAGGTGCTAATTAGGCTTTGTGGATGACCTGTGGATGTTTTGGTAATTAGTCGCCTGCCTGCTCTGTTTCCCATATCTCTGCCATCACCTCTTCCTTTATATAACTGAAGAAATCATAGAAATGCAAATACTCTAGCAGCTGCTGGTACCTCTGACTGTTCTCTCTCTAACAAGCACACACACACCAACACATACAGGGAGGTCAAAGGGGATTCCACTAATGCTGTTCTGCAGTACTTATGATTCAGTGTACTCTGAGAATCAGCAAGCTAGTTCAAACCAGGCAACAAATGTCCTTAAAGGGAGTGCTCTGCGACGCACCAGTGCTGTTTATGGGAAAATATTTTTTTTCCTCAATTTGCAAAGGCTTCCTTCCACATCAGAGCATTTTACTCAAAATGCTCATGCATGCATTTAGACTTGCTCCCTGCAGACCAGCACACAGTCCAGCTACCGTGAGGGCGTAACACAGGTTGAATTACACACGCAGAATTCTGCACTGCATACAGCAACATTTCAAAGAGCAGAGAGAGATTAGCCACAATACACACCTGGTACAGCTTGATGATATGAGGGTGGTTCAACAGCTTCATTATCTGCACTTCTCTGTAGATCTTTTCCAGGTTGGAGGGATTCAACCTGGTTTTATCAATGATCTTGATTGCCACCTTAAAAATGGGGGGGGGAAATTGTGGTTAAAAATAGCAAATTTAAAGAAAAAGGCCAGAAAAAAACTGCAAGTAGAGATTAATAATATTAACAGTAATATTAAAGCAGCTGACCTGTGTTTTGGTGACTTTGTGCCTGGCCAGTTTCACCACTGCAAAGTTCCCTTTCCCCAGGGTGCGGATGATTTCATAGAAGCCGACCTGCAGCGGCCTCCCCTGGGCAGGACTCGACTGAGCTCCCCGGCTGGTTTCTGTCATGATTACCATGGCGTACCAACAGACTGGGGTTACAGCACTGTGATAAACGAAGGCTAGTACCTGCAGAGACAGCGGTGCATATTACACATTTCATTGCATTTGTGTAAAAATTCACTTGCTAGAAGCTTTTGTTCCGCTGGTAACGAGCATTTGGTCCTGACAGTGTGAAACCACAGACGATTTAAAATTATTATATGATTACTTTATCGAAACATTGCTGGTGTAATAAATGAGTTAAGCTGTTAACATGACCGTAATCTCGTTACAGGTGCACAAATACGTGTAATATATTTAAACAAGGCTGGTGATATTCATTCATTGGGTACAAAGAGATCTACACAAGTAGGTATGTCTCACTAGCCTATAAGAAAAAGCGACACTTTCACGACTATTAAGTAAAAGAGGCTGAATAAAATGTAACAAAATAAATATATATATGTGGAAAACTAAACAAAAAAAGAGAGAGAGACTTTGGCTGATTTGTAAAATTACCGGTTTTCCTATTAAGTGATTATGAGCCAGTAAAATGTGAGTTATCGAGAATAATTCTTACCTTACAACGATATAAACCACCTTCTCTCACACTTCAGGCAGCTCTCGGACGAAACGTGAACCATTCCACAAACAGAGCTCCGGATAAACAACGAGACAAAAAGGAAAAATTGCGGGCAACACGCGCGGGGTAACTTTTTCCTTTGACTTTCTACAACAAGTCTTGAGGCCGGGACCAGGCTGCGGCCGGTGTGTGCCTGTAAGCTCCGCCGGAATGCAGGGCTTCGGCACTCACAAGGGGAACTCCTCCTCCTCCTCCTCCCTCCTCTCCCCGCCACCATAACAAATTGATACCCACCTTATTAACGTCACACCCGCGTCAGAGCTTCGAGCTGGGTGCAAGGCAAGGCCGGACCCGAGCGAAAGGCAGGGGTTGCCGGGCAACCGCGCGGCTCGGGCGCACGGTGACGCGAGTGCTGATGAAGGGGTTGCTTGGAGATGGGGACGGTGACGTCAGTCGTAAAGATGTGTCACCACGTGATGTTTCCCTCTGCCGGGCTCGTAGCTCGCGGGCTCTCTCCACAGAGCGGCTGCGCGCGCGGCTCCGACAGGAACAGAAACAGAAAGCAACTGGTGTTCGTCAGCCGCGCGGTCTCTGCTGCTCACGGAGCACTTTACACTCTGCTGGGCTCGGAAAATAGAAACACAGAGCCAGTAAATACTCCATTACATAGTTTTAAATCCGTTACTTTAGTTTACAATAATTACTCTAAGCCGATTAGGCTATATTTTGACTTTACTTTTTAAATTCACACACACACGCACACACACACTATATATATATGTGTGTGTGTAAATTTAAAAAGTAAAGTCAATTGAAAAAGACTTTATTCAACACTTTGACCATTTGTCTTAGCAAATTAAGGAAATTTAATCGAATTTAAATACAATTTAGGAATAGTTTGATCCAGAGGTGATGGATCATTAGATGTAGCATAAATTGGGGGGTGGGGGTAGCATACTTCTGTTTCTTAAATACTTTTAAATAAATCTGTTATTTATAAATGCTGGTAAATCATTAGTAAAATGTTAATGGGTTCTGAAAGGTTGCAATTATTCATTTGCTATGAATCAAATTATGTGAGCTACAAGTAAAGCATTTTTTTTTGTTTTTTCTTTATGAACTTGTGGGTGGCAGATAGGAACGCCACGCTGGATCTCAGCATAAGTTTTACTCCCCTTATTTATTCAGCTTCTGGATAGTTTGTGAAACTTCGCCTTTCCCTGGAAATGATGGACACAGACCAGTGGCTGTGTGCTGCCGAGTTTCAGTAATCAGAGCAGCTGTGTGTGTGTCTTCCTTTGCTTTTCCCTTTGAGCTGCAGCTTAAAGCTTACTGGTGGATTTTCCTGCAGATGTGCAATTTTGCCAGTCAAGACGGGGGGAAAAGAAAACAGCTGAGGTCATTCGTATAAATCCAGGTTACATCTAATGCAAGTTAAAGATGTTGTGGTTGAGTGTGTTTTTGCTGTTGCTATGCAAAGTACTCCTCATTTACCAAGTAGTCAAACTGAGAACATATACAAGATGATGGCCAAAGACAAAGTTAGAAAAAGAGTGGCAGAACCCAAACAGAAGGAGAAACCTGCAGAGTCTATACTATATTGATGGACATGTAACACCACATAGCATGCTCAGAATAAAAGTCGGTGTAAAATACCAAATATCGCATTCAGTAGAGATGAGGATTCTTCCTTCACGCAATCTGAAATGTTAAAGGAATGCAAATCACATGCAAAATGTCCCAACTGAAAGGTCACACAATATTGTGATGCACACTTGCAACAAAACCACACAGCCCACTCTGTTTCTCATCACGCCAGTTTCATAACCAAATGTCTACCTGATGTTATTTGAATATGCGCCTCACTTGCATGTTGCAGTAGTTGTATTTCCTGAGTGTGTGCAAAGCAGGCAGGCACAGTTATATAAACTGTGTCGTGCTGGTGCCAGAGCTCCCTTATCTGAGCGCATCCTGATGTTTCCCATGAAGTTTTTGGATTTAATACGTGTACAACTGTGGCCACGTGACAATATATTAAATTCACCTTTTTATTTGTCGAGATTCTGGGCTCACACAAGTCACAACGTCAGGAGAGGTTTGACCTTATAAGAGTGATGGGCTTGGCATTTAAATTAAAAGGTCTAATTCAGATCAAGTTAACTTTAGCTTGCTATTCATACTGGCTACAAAATGCACCTTTTATGCATTTGGCAGAGGTGTCAAAACAGAAATAAAGCTGCACTCGATGTATTGTGCAAATACCTTAACTGTCATTGTAAAAGCTAACAACTTTTTCCTAATTTCCCACTTATTTGTAGAGTGCAGGTATAGTGGGTTCATCCATATGCATATAACTTTAGTGGCTTTAAAGGAGAATAACTGTGCATACATTCAGAGAAGAAATGGCATCACAGAAGTAAGGTAAATGTGCGTATATGTTTGCAGGCTAATGATGGAAATCATTACGTGAACGTTCCTCCTATATGCTGCTATATGGGTAAGTGAGGCCCTTTATCTGCTGCCACTTCCACTGTCACGTTCTCAAAGAGAAACAACTTCCCTTTCTGGAAATGACGCGAGTGGGATCCATTTTGCACGCGTGAGGCTCGTTTTTTGTCTTTCACACACACAAATACACACACAGAGACACTGCAGGGTTTCTCATGATCTGAGTTGTCACAGTCCGCATGCTGTTTTTTTCATCAGTGTGGCTCTGTGCTTGCGTGTGAGTGTTTATCGTGTCAACATTGATGCTGTTAAAGTTGAGGTATTTCCTGTGTGTGCACAACAGAATATATTTTAATTCCTGCTATCAGTCGTTTGCAGAAGATCGGCAAAGGAACGCAAATATGTTTGGTTCACTAATGATTTTCTTTTATCTCATTGATATTGGTTATCGTCACATACTGAAACAGGTGACTAATCAGGCACATTTCACTGCATGGTGTGCTGCCACAAAGATGAGGAGCCACGAGTTTAGTTGGGTGGTTTCTCATGTGCTCCTGTTGCCCTTTAATCAAAGGTGGGCGAGCAAAGGTCAAGGTGAAGGGATATTTCAGTTGCTTTTAGCACTTACCTCAATATTGCGGACTGACGGTAAACAGGGGGTGTATGACAGGAAGTCATGAGTCACAGCTTCAAACCCCTGGATTTTCTTTTCTGCAGCATGCTGAGTTATTTAGGTTGCACCCTCTCACTAACTGCTGTCTAGATCGCTGGAAAAACGTGAATAACAGCAGGAATGCAAACTTCAAAGAGGATAAAAGATGCGATTCCCTCAAAGTGAAGATCAAACATTTGCTTCCGTTAGTCGGGTGTCGTGCCATCACGTTTAGCTAAATCTAATAATGTTTAAGTGTCCCCGGATGCTGTCTTCAAACGAAACATATCAAGGTTCAGCGTGGTCTTCAAGGTCAGGATCACAAGACAGCAGAAAATCCTCTGATAGCGAGGTGTGTGTCTACATTACAAGATTAAACCCGATGCTGGGGGAGAAAACAAACCACACATATTTCAGGATGATTAAATATTAACACAGGCCACAGATGTCACTTTTTTCAAACCTTCAACATCCAGTGAACATCTCGCTGTGAAATCACTGCTTTCTTCTTCTAAAAGTTTTACTTATGGTGTATACTGTCCCCTTAAAGACCTCTCGCCACACACCACAGACTTCAGTGTGACACATCACAGCTAACTGTAACACGGTGCTCTCAGAAATGTGTTTTGAACTTCACATTGCCCGACTAAAGAGTCATCCCGGCTCTTTCTGAATCTTAAATGATTTCCCAGGTTTTGCTTTCCAGGTTGGCGGCCTGGGTCCTGACAACGTAAGTGTAAAGACAGAAGAAAATACCCACAATTCTACAGGGAAGCCATCCACTAATAGCAAAAGCTAATTTAGAGCAAGGTTGTTTTAGACTTCTGTTTGCATTTGCTTACCACTATTTTTTTGGGCATAATGAACAAAAAGTACTTTTATTTTTTCCTGTTTCTCCTTCAAACTTTTAAGCCGTTGTTATATTCGCTTAATGTAGGCTATGTAAAGATTATGCATATATTAGCTTGTTTTTATTGAAGACCAAAGGTCTAAAGCTATGCTAACAGCTTAATGAGATAGCATTTACGCACAGCGGTCCACACTGTTAAAATGATACTATGCTGATATTTTTGAAGCTATCATGTTACCTATGGATCATATATAAATGTCAAATGTATCAAAGTGCCTTAAAACTGTATTCTTTCCAATGGCCAGTGGGGGTGACTCCTCTGTAAACAAAGCGTAGCAGCCTGTTGGGAAAATCACCCTTCAGCCTTTGATGACGTCAGTGAAATCATGTCTTAATGAATACAGCATGATCCTTATTTTGTAAGTTATGGTCACTATTAGAGTTGACGCAGGGTGTTGTCTTTCTACAACCCCTGTTCTGAAAAAATTGTAATGCTGTGTAAAAAACAAATAAAGGCAAATAAATGAGGCAGTTTACTATTTCATGAAAAACATGAACTCACTTTGAATTTAATGGCAGCTTCATCTCCCAAACAAAGCTCAGAAGGCTGGAAAGATGAGTAGTCCTATTTTAACATTTAGATTAACTGGCAACAGGTTAGTAATATGAGAGGCAGAACTTCTCAGAAGTAAGGACCGGCAGAGGTTCACTCATCAGCAAAAATGATATTAGCAATCTGTGGAATAATTCAAGAATAAATCTTCAATACAAAATTCAGATTACTTTAAATATCTCATTATCTGTAGTACATAATATTATGAAAAGATTCATAGCCTGTATAAATGTCTATGTGTATAAGGGACACAGCTGAACATCAGGTAGTACTGCATTAAGAACAGGCATGATTCTGTATACTGCATGGACTCACGGACACTTCCAGAAATTACTGCCTGTGAACTCAGCTCACTGTGCCATCCACAAATGCAGATAAAAAAAACATATGTGAACATGATCCAGAAATGCTGCGGCTATCTTCTCTGATCCTACGCTCGATTAAAATGGACTGAGGCAAAGTGACAAACTGTTCTGTGATCAGACAAATTTAAATTTGAAATTCTTTTTTGAAAGCCACACCGGACTAAAGAGGACAGAGACCACCTGACTTATTTAGCAGCTCTCAGTTCAAAAGCCCCTCGCATCTCTAATGGTATGGGGGTGCATTAGTGCCTGTGCTAGGCAGCTTGTTCATCTGGAAAGGCACCATCAGCTTTGAAAGGTATATACAGGTTTTAGATTAACACGTGTTCCCATCAAGATGATGTCTCAGCCTTGCATATTTCAGCAAGTTAATGCCAAAGTGCATGCTGCATCTATTATAACAGCATGGCTTCACAGTAAAGGAGTTCAGGTGATTTCACAGTGGCTATATTGCTTTTTTGTCATCTGTGTGTTTACCATGGGGAAGCATAATGGTGCAGTTGTTACCACTCTTGTCTCACAGGAAGGAAGTCCTGATTTCAAATCCACAGGCTGGCCGTGTCTGTGATCGCAGATATAACTCATCCTGTGGGGACCATGAATGTCTGTCTTTTTTAGACTACCCAAATAACCAGTGGTTAACCTGCCAGTTCACTAGTACAAAGTCTGCACGATGCCTCATTGCACCGATTTGCACTCATGTGGGAATGGCGCAGGTTATATTACAGCAAATGAACGGACATCCCGTTTCCTCTCACTTGCAGGCTCCACGTTTGGTTTAGGCACCCCTCGCCTAAACCAAACAGAGTATTTACAGCAGTGAGGATGCAACAAAAGCAGACTACCTCCTGCTGTCTGCTTCACAAACTAGATTTGAAGAAGGGGGAAAAAATTGAACAAAATTAGAAAAAGGAGAAGTCGAAAAGAAGCATTGCACGCAAAGTGATCTCTACACAGAAATGTCTCCATGTTAAATGTCATCCATGACATACAAGTTAGTGAAAGGCTGTTGGCGATGTTGTTTTTCGACTGATGCTCAGTGGTCACAAATGGCACACAATGGTATGTAAACACCTTTAAACTGTAATTACTCTCCCTGTGAAATTTCATCAAAATACAGAGCGCACGCAGCGTTGTTCTGAATGTAGCCGTCCTGATTGTTTGCAATTTCTCTCAGGTCACTCCCCTTCTGCCCCCTCGAGTGGCTCTCAATAGCTGCCTCCTGCATCCATGTCAAATGTCTGGCATGAACTGAACAGCAGCTGGCTTTCGTAATCACCACAGACACACTCTTTAGCTTTTGTGTTACGCTCACACATATGAGCAAACACCTGTCGGAAAAGCAGCAGAAGCCGTTTAGCTGAAGTCTGCTGTGAGATCTCGTCTTTGATAGCCTTAAACGTCAAGACATGCAGCTCTTATCGTCCTGCCCCTTTTCTCACGAATATGGCAAAACCAGAGGAAATAATAGGCCTGTTGTTACGGTACATGTGCAAAACATTTGGGAGCTCACAATAACTTGAAAGCATAACTGTGTAAACACACATACATGCGCGCACACACATCACTGACAGACGTCCACAGCCGATGTGCTGTTCGCTAACCCCGACCCATTTATTCATTTATTCGGCTCCTTGTTTTTACAAACTTCAACAGTCTGTGAAAAGCTTCTTTGTCTGATCGTTCGGTGTCATTGTATCTTGTGGAGCACAGGGGTTTCATTCTTCTTTGCAATTAACGCTGGTCTGTCTATGCTTGTTGACTTTGGCAGGCAGAGGCTGTCCTCGTGAGCTTGTGCGTCAAGCTATCATCCAGGAGGTCCAGGACCATCTCTGCTCAAACAAACAGTTTCAGTGATGAGGGCCTTACAGATCTCTCACTCGCACAAAATCCCGCATTAGTCCACATTTCTCTCTGATATTTAGGGTTTGAGGTTGCAATTCCCATATAAATGATGTGGGAAAAAGTCATTAATTTGAGCTTCAGTTGTTTATCCATTTGGAAGCAATCACGTTTACAATGAAAAATCATCTCATTTTGGTGGAGATATTCTCAATATCACAGAGTTGTCTTCAATATTTCCTGTCAAGTTGTGATCTGCCATATAATAAATATATTATGGTAATCAGCTGGATGCTTTCCCACAGCAGCAGTTCAGTGTTACAGGCCCCGAGGGTGCCTGGAGCTACAAAATAAAATAACTTTTGCAGCATTAACAATCATACAGGAACATGCATATGACCAATCTCTAAAAAAAAAAAAAAATTTATACTTAAAGCATTTGCTGGTTGTGAGGTGAACCATGAATGATGAGGAGGGAACAACCAACTGAGAAGTATATTTGGCTAGCATATTTTCATTGAAGTGTAATTTGAACATCGTGCACATTACCAACAGGTAACCACTAAACTAGAACAAACATCAACCTCTGGAGCTGAAAAAATAAGCCAATGCAGAAGTGACAAACACTGCAGTTCCTCTAGTGGCACCTCTGTTTTTTTGTTGTTGGGGTTTTTTTGGCACCAGGCTATATTTTAACATGGGAGTCTTTTTGGAACAAGTCTTAAGTGGCCTCTGAAAGAACTGCAGTTGTGTTTTGGCTTTATTTGCCACATGGCGTGGACATTGAGTTTCCACCCAATAGCCTTCAAATTATTGCATAAAGAGAGAGGTATAAGATTCCAGATTCCATTAAATTTAACAATTTACATTTTGCTCATGAAACAAAATTACATTGAAAATTTTTATGTGATTAAACCATTTATAGTCAGGCTAACTCTTTATAATATGACCCATGACTAAGGGCATAATTCCCCTGGTAATTATTTACAATTATTTCTTTGTTTCCTGACTTGTTACCCCCTTACTCTAGCATACCTGAAATAACCTACAAATAACCTACAACCTGAAATTACCTACAAATACCCGAAAGTAGCTTCAGGTATTTGTAGGTAAATATAATTAAATTTTAATTTCAAATAAAATACTTTGAAATTCCATTTAATTACATGGCAATTACATACACCATTCATCACAGGCAGTATTATAAAGTGTTACAAATGTCAGAAATGTAAATACTTTATTTATTTATGTTCCTGAACAAAGATGAATAGTCAGTGGTCTGGACTTAAATAACATAATTTAATCTCATCAAATCATTTAGCCTCATATGAAAGACCTTTATTTGCTGTTCAGTGTCTTTCTCTAAACCAATCCAACACATGGAATTAGTGGGCAAACAGCTTCACCGCACACTGCCACCCAAAGCACATTGATAGTATAATTATTGTACAATGACTACTGTTCAGGAAAACCAATAGTTTCAAGTG
Organism: Benitochromis conjunctus; assembly: GCA_015052645.1. Taxonomy (NCBI): domain Eukaryota; kingdom Metazoa; phylum Chordata; class Actinopteri; order Cichliformes; family Cichlidae; genus Benitochromis; species Benitochromis conjunctus. Next base: position 13,410 of record VOQK01041505.1, read on the forward strand.
CTTTATAATGACAATTAAAAAGCAAATGGCAGTAATATTCATGCTAATAAGCATTTAGTTTGTCCACCATGGCATTAAAGTGTTGCCATAAACCTGGATTCAACTTCTGGGTAAAGTTGCCCAATGCAGCTGACTGAGGTTTAGTGATTCAACAACGTAATGTTAACAGTAAACTTAAAGGTTAACTATGAGTCTTTTATTTGAAATCGACCAGACGAATAAAAAAGCAGCAAGTTTTGTAATTTTTTATTTTTTTTTAAATCAGTTTTTGTATCTCTTTTGTTTTTTAGTTGTGGTTTTCAATTCAGTTTGTTGAGGTAGTTTCCAGAGTGAGTTTCCTCATTTCATTTCAGTTTTTATCATTTTTTTTTTAAATTAGGTTTTGTTTTTGTGTATTTTACATCTTTTGTTTTTAACTATTCCAATGTTAGTTCTAGTTTTTTATTTATTTATTTATTTTTATGTTTAACTATGAATCAGTATTTGCCAGGGGGAGAATGTAAGAAGTCTGGGCTCACGCACACAATACAAACATTCTTTATGTCAGTTGACTCACAGTCATGCTTACATCTCAAGTCCCAACGAACGGATGCGTAAAAGTCCCCTCAGGGACAAACCTGACCAAAATAAGTATTTAATCTCCATTTGATTTTATTTGATTCCATTTTTAAATGCACGGTTTTATTTTTATTTTCATAAATAAAAATGTTTTAAACACTTTGTTTTAGTTTTTGCTTTACTTTTGCAATAATAACCTTGGTAGCCACATACCAATATCTATCTGCACTGTGGGTCCAGAAAAATGGGTTAGATAACTGTCTGAAGGCCCTGTGAGAGCATCCTGGGTAGCTCATCATGTTTGTCATTGTTTATAAGCCATTAAAACATTTTAAAACTGTTATACAGCAGAGTTTAGGCGTGTTTACTGTAGCTGCATTGGAATCTTATTAATATACACCTTTTTTTTCCATCGGCACATATCGGTCACATGCAAACCCAACGAAGGTTTGTGTAAGAGGTAAAAGCTGTGGTTTTAGTTAGTTTCTTTGGTCCAGTGGCAGCCGTGTGCTAGGTAAATAAGTTCTGCTGCATTCTTAAAAGTGCCACTTCTTTCATCATGGGAAGTTTACAACACTATAATTCTCAGCAAACAGTGTTAGTTTCAGTTAGCTCAACGAAGAGGAACCAAAAGCAGGACTAAAAAAAAGCAGCACTGTAAAAGAAAGTAAAGAACAAAAAAATAGAGCTGATATTAAAATGTCAAAAAAAGACAGGCAACCACAACTTAAAGAAGTAGTCTGAGGCTAATTCTGAGAGTCAAAATTCAGCCGAATAACATGCAGATACCGTTTGCTAACCATGCTAGCTAATGTTAGCTACTGACTTAGCGCTCTGACCTTTAATCCAAACACGGTAACTTTCATCTCAAAACAAGGAGGCTGGAGATGCCTAGATGCTAAAACTGAGCCTTCAAAACAGATCACGGGTGATGATATGGTGGCCAAGATGTCTTTAGGCAAACACGGAGGAAGTAAACAACATCGAGTAAAGTACTATGATAACAGAGAGAGTGCAAACCTCCACCAAGGCAGCTCGCTCTCTTGGCAGTATTTACTTTTTATGGAATAGTGTATTTATTGTATGTTGTATATATTAATTTTGTTTTCTTTGGTCTTTTTAGATGTACTTTAGGATGTTTGTAGTGCAGTAAATCAAGTGTTAAGTGCAGGCTTATGTTATTTGCCCTGTGGAAACCCATTTTAATTTGGGGGGGACATGTGTAGCATTCATTTTACTGTTTGTTTAATTAGTTTAAATGTTTAATGTTTAATAAATATCAGGTGAAAAGAGGAAATCCCCTCCATCAAAAAAGAATAGATAAATAAAAATAAAAGTAATAATAATACTTATTCAGGAACATATTACTGTAATGTATATAAAGCCATAATAAAATGAAACAACTATACACAAAAACGTATCCCATGCCCACATGTTCTTGTCAGAATCCTATTATTGTTTATTGAGAGCATTATGATCACTCTGACCTTCAGATCAATCTATTAAACTTGAAAGAGTTTAAATGTGACATGATATTTTCTGATCTTTATAGGGTACTTTCTGTATGTTGACAATACACACCACATTTGTAAGAGTCATAGTTTCTAAGTTATAAGACTTTTTGTCAATTTTCAATCAATATTCAATTAATCAATAACTTGACTTTGAAGTCCTTTGTGCATGTAAGGCACATTTTAATGGTTTGTTGCCATGACTCCACTCTACACCTCGACAATGTTTAATCAAAATTCATTCAAACCTTTTGGAGCTATTGTGTAGACAAACAGAATGGCAAGTACCCAAACGCTACCAACAACATAACCTCCTTGGCAGAGGTAAGACTTGTTTTATATTTTTTAAATGACTCCTTTTATTTCAGATCAAATGATTGTACTAGTGTTGTTTTCCACGTAATTCAGTTGATATCAGATGGATCTGCTAATTCATTACACTCCATTTCCATCTTCAGTTGGACACTGCCTCAACTCTAGTGAGTGCAGTGGGTAGTGGACACTGGAGAGTCAATCAATCAATCAATCAATCAATCACACATGTAAGCAGCTTGACAATGGCGATAGTCTGTTTGTCCTCAGTTGCTTTTTGTCTATTAGACCACTGTTCCATGTCACACTAATCAGTCATCTGGGTGGCGTGGGAGCCAAACACATGGACCCGGTCTAAGTGACGATAGCTCTGTCTCAGTGTTACCACAGGTTTGCTGAGGTTTCTCTAGTTGTTGTTCCTGAAGGGTAGATATAGTGTCCTGGTCCCTCAGTCCTCCTGTCCAGCCTGCTCGAGGCTTTGCCTTCTCTCTGTCTAACTCTCTCTCTCCTCTCTCTGTGCTTGTGTGTCTGTGTCAGTGTTCATGTGCAGGGCTCATTGCGGGTTCCCGCCTCTGGCTAAACACCTGCTACAATCAATCACCTGTTCTCCATGATCTCGTTAAGAAGCACTATTTAAGAGGGCGGCTGAGGTTCATTCTTCTCTATATCGTTGAACTGTGCTGTTAGGAAAGCCCTGGCTCTTTAGTGTTGTTTCCTTGCCTTTTTAACCTTGCATCTAATCTCATCGTTCTTCCTCTCATGTACAGACCTTCCCTGGATTCCTTGGAGTGCTTGGAGAGACTGCCTGAGCTGAGTCAGTGAGGAGAGCTTGGAGTGTTTGGACGCCCCTTTCCCTTGATGCCTGGAGCCCCTGTTTCCCCCCTCCTCACTACCCATATATATCACCGTGGTGTTTCACTGAAAATAAATGCACTAAACTCGATATCTCTGAGTCCTGCCATTGAGTCCACTCTGCCCAGCATTCTTGACATATAGTAGCCAAACAGTTTAGCTTGAAGGCAAGAATAATAAGTAAAAGGTCACGCTTGGAACTCAGTGGAAAGCAAAACGATCTTCAGCACCATTCTTTATGTCTGATGGCTTTAACATAATCTGTTTATATGATCTCTATTCATAACAGGAACAAAAGCCTTTTTCTGCCAAAGAATGCAAAGTGTATTGTGCTAACAGAAGTACAACTGATACTGTAATCCTTCGGTGACAGTTATCTCAAGATGTAAATACCTGGCCAGTTCCTGTAGCTGTTCACCAGGCCACACAGATCCTGTATGAATGCTTGTGTGCGCAAAAGCCCCTCTGGAGATGGAGCCATGTGCGTCACACCACAGATCAGCCTATTATCCATAGCTGAAGGCGACAGGAGAAAGGGGGCTAGGGGGTGTGCAGGCAGGTGATAGTACGCTTGGCAGAGAGAGTGGCAAAAGGAGGAGATAAAGCACGATGACAGGCAGTCAGCGAGTGCATGTAATTAAAAGGAGTAAAAGCAGGAAGCAAAAGAGAGCATAACCAAAGAAGTGCGAGATGGCATGGAGAGGAAAGGGTACGCAAACACAGAGCGGCGAGGAAAGCATTAGAAAGAGGTCAGCACTCAGTGGAGCAGGAGAGTGCACCTTTCATAGTGATTTGGTGATGTAATGCTCTTATTCGACTGCTCTGAAAAATGACAGAGTGAAAGGATTAAAAAAAAAAAACAGAGAGAGAGAGAGAGTCTGGGTCACTTTTAGTCTTTTTCTCACCACTCTGTTCATTCACAAATGCAGGATTTTTTGCAGCAAGCACATCATTGTCACATATAAAAACCACACACAGGCATTCACATTCACTTGTTTTCATGCACTTTCATTGATTTTTCAATAATCAAAGTTGCTTCCTGGGAGTGTTTCCCTTGCTGTACCTTTTGGGCTGTCAGCGTATACAGTACATACACAAGGCCCTGTGTTACCCATGTGTGTGAATCACTCAGTTCTTATTTTCCCTTTCTTTCTGTCCTTTTCACACTCCCGAGCCTCGTGAGTGATAAACCTGAAATGATTTACCCCATCTGGACTTCCCCCACACTGTGACTGTGAAAAATGATTTGTATTCCAACAAACTCGCGCCGTGCTCGCAGTCAGAACTTACAAACAGCACACATGTGGTCTGATCCCTTTAAATCAGGGAAATCTCACTGAGCATAGCGCAGCAAAATTAAATTCAAAATATATATCAAAGCCTCGCTGATCCCACATTCCTCCAGCTCCACGGGAAGCTGGAACACATTCTCTGGATTTATTGTTCTAGCACACGAGAGTCAGCCGGCGAGAGAGAAACAAGCAATATGTTCTGCACTCGCTGCTGCTGTTTGTGTGTGTGTGTGCGTGTGTGTGCGTGTGTGTGTGTGAGTGTGCACATTTTCTCGCAAGTGATTGCATAAGAGTTTTCATAGAAGATAAGGAGGAAGCTGAAGATGAAACCGTTGTTAAGAGTCGGCGTTCATGAATGCATCACTTTCTGTTTAGCTGCTTCAATTATACCAAAACAGTTGTAGCAAATAACTTAATTATAATTGTTGGTTTAAACAAAAGAACGCATAATACTTGGGATTTAGACAAAATTAGTTGCTAACTTAATTGCCTGCTAATGTTATTTTGTTGTGATACTGCATTTCCATAAGAACAGCTACAAAAACACCTTGTAGTCACATAGTTTTCATTATGACACGGACCTTCAGTGATTGTAGTCATTCGGGGTGGCTAGATGGGTCAATAAAACTCTGTTTGTTTCCTGTTGCCCAACACAGCTAAATCAGATATTAAACTGTCTGTCTTTAAACCTGCGGGCGTGCTAGTACAAAGTCCGTGCACATAATGTTCACTTGTACTGATATAATGGCTGATAAGTTGTCTTTCTCATGCTCCCTCACCTAAACCAAACACAAACTATCCGCTCCCTGATTCCTGGATATCTTGCTTTAAAACGGCTTCAGGTGTTATTTAGTCAGAAATTAAATTTAGAAGACATCACCACTCATCCTACAAATCTTTAGGATTGACCTTTGGACATCAGGTCTGGCTTTCCTTTTTTGGCCTTGGTGCAAAAGAAGATCTCCACTTCTCCCCTCCCCTCCCGTGTAGCCTCGTCAGGCTGGAAGCTCCAGCACTCACATGGCTGCAGCCCACGAACACATACATGTCCTCGGCGTCATTTCTGCCTCTCAGACACCCGCCTTCACCCAGCTTAGGTCTCCTAATCCTCGTTTAGCTGTTCTTTTCTCTGACGGACTCGGCTCAAACTCCCCGCAAACACATTTTTTCTGAACCTGCCGCTCTGAAGCAACAGCTGCAAAATGAGACGGTGGAGGTCAGGTGGGAGAAATTACACAAAGAAAATAAGCAAAGTAAATTAGAGCGCAACAAAGGGAGAGGGGTTAAGGCAAGTGCAGACGAGTTGGGACAACACATGTGGCGAGAGTAGTTAATAGTTGCCATCTAATAATATGTCGCTGAGCCCTCTGTATATCCATGTGTTTCTGCTTCTCTCCTTTTTTTCTCTCTTTCTCTTACAACTCTCCTGTGATGAGTTAAAGACTGTGATCCAGCTTTAAGGCCCAGCTGGGAGGCCATATGGACATTTAGCAAAAAGATCAGGAGCACAAGATGCAGCACCACCTGGAGGGATAAAACTCGCAACTTTCTTTCCATCTGGACTGATGCAATGTCACTTCAAATCATATTGGAAATAATGCCAGACAGAGATAACGCACTGTGCATAAGGGCAGCAGGCCTCAGGACTTTAGTCTGAACTGAAATACAACTATTGCTGTACTTGATATAATCATCAATCATTAAAAAATAACTTTGAGCTATATTGAGGTGAAATTTGGCTGTGAGGTTGACATTTTTGTTTTTTCGAGTGATTTTCTTTCAATAAAATGCATCAAATCTTTCTGAATATACCGGCATGATATTTGGTACTCAACCTGGTACAGACAGCATGAGACCATTTGTTCGCATGCAGTTCTTTTCAGTCCTGAATGCTCTCACAGCTTCAGTCCCTTATCCCCTTCTCCGTCCTGCAGTCTGGTGGCGCTTTGATGGATTTACTTGTGTTATACATGAGTTTTATCAGTTTCTGCTTTAGGCTGTCGCATGTATGAAATCCATTTCATCACAACCAAAACAATTCAGCCAATCACCTGTTTGCTCAAATTGTGTATACTTGCATTACTTGTGGACATAAATCTGCTTAGGCAGCCACACTGTGGGGACGAGGGAAGATTTGGTAAGATTCATCGTCTGCTGTTGCAGTTTTGAATGCTACAAAACCTTCACATTTTCACCGGTTGTGTCCTGCGTGTGTATTCGCTGCCTAACATCTTGTCAGCCACACCAGTGAGCAGGAAGCCTTCCAGTCGTTCCTCATTTGGGTGTATTGTATTGTGTTTTGATTTAGTTGCTAGGGTTGTCACGAGATAAAAGAGCAGTTTGACACAGTTCTCTCTCTGTTCCTCGTCCAGTCGGACCTGCTCTCATCACTCAACACCCAACCACCCACCGCTCACTATAATGATTAACCTCAGGTTAACCGCGGCACAAAGACCCCTTCTTGTTTTCATCGTCGTTCACCCTCCCACGGCCATTCTTCCTTCTCCTATCTTCCCATTCTGCACGCCAGAAAATGCCAGCCACTTAGGGCATGGAAATGAATATCTAAGAAAGCAAAGCAGCCAGAGGAGTCACCTGCCACACTGTGCAGCAGCATCTGCTCCCCCAGCTTAAAGTGAACCATATGCCAATTTTAGCAGCAGAGATAAGAGAGCTCGTAGGCTCTGATTCACCACAGTTTTCTCTTTAGTCCTCTTTATGACTAAATTATTATTATATTATCGAGCTCCTTCCTGAGCATTCGCTTGCATACACTTCTGTCCTCTTCTGGGCAGCACCACCTCCAGCTATAGCATTAATGACGTCAATGAGATAATGTGCAGTGTTTGCAACTTCACAGGAAAGTTTTCTTTGTGTGATATCCCAGCCTCCTACATTCTGAGCCAAATATCATTATCTCAGTGTGATACTTCTTGTGCATAAATAATTACCGTCAGGTGCACGGTGACATTTCTGCAACCTTAATGATGCCCTGCAGGTATGGAATCATTTTGTTGCAAGATTGACAACATAAATATCTGGTCACAGGAGTCAGGTGGGCGGCTGAATGCCACATGATCCCAGTAATTTTCTTCCTTCATCTAAATTTGACAGGCCACATCTGTTTCTTCATATTCCTCTGCCTTTAATCCCTTCAAATCAAGCCCCTTTTCTCATAGATATTAGCTTCACTATCACTCCTCCTCCTCCTCACTCCCTCCCCCTCCTCCATGAGAGTGAGCGGTGAACAGACTGCTTGGTCAAAAGGAGGTATGGGCAATGATGTCAGCAGCCTGCGTCAAAGTCTCAGGGGCACGTTTACAATCCCCTTAACCGAACTGAGCCTTTCATCGAGATCATTGCGCACTAATCAAATCTGCAGTGCTAGCGGTGTGTCTTTGTGTATTCACGTCAATTATCTCCTCCAGTTCAATCACTCAGTTCACCGAGAACCGTGGCCACTATGCAAATGTGCAGCAGCCCGAGCTAAGGGGATGCAGGCATACCTGTGTGCAAGCAAGAGACTCGCACATATTCACAGTCCTTGGGAATAAAAAACAAAAATCAAAAAAACAGTGTGTAACCTTCAAATAGCTCAATAGAGAGTTTTGTGTTCAATCAGTGGAGGTGACTAAAGCCTTCTTGACGTGCGCCAATCCATCATATTCCCCCCTCCAGGCTTTTGGTGAGAAAGAAACAAACTCCTCATTAGAATTTGCTGCAGAACAGCTCTAATGCTTCCTGTTAAGGATTCATTGTAGGGTTGATGTGTTACTGGGTGTGTTGGGCTTCCAGTCACATGAGTCATCTAGACTGTGGTTTGCATTTATATTTGACTGCATTAAACACTGACCTCAATGCAGCCGAGCAAGACTTACTTTGAAAGTTTAGAGACAAAGGGAGGGGTGAAATACGTCAGTGAGGCAGGTAAATAGATTGACTAGATACAAAGAAGCTGATGTTACAGCCAGCAGAAAGTCATGCTCACAGACTTATCTGTGTGCAGGCTGTCGCACAAGACATGTCAGACTCGAAACATTAAATAGATTAGATCAAACTTTATTAATCCCTCGGGTGGGTTCCTCCGGGAAATTCAGCATTGTGCAGGTGGTAATGAATAAAAAGGAAAATGTCTGAGAATCTGCTGTGAAAATGATTTGATTTTGTGATCTTTTGCATTATTTCATTAATTGCTCATCATTTCATGTATATAGGTGGTTCTCAAACGGTGGGGCAGGCATTGCTGGAGGGGCAGTTGAGTGTGCATGGCTAGAATGAAAATAACATTTTTGCAATAATTCACTGAAATAAGCAAAATTAGTATAGGAAAATTAGCAATATTAACCCTGCTGATCTCTCATGTGCCATTTATGACCTTCCATTTATTCACAGCTCCTCAACCCCTGATGAGCTTGTTTCTTACTATAACGTCAACATCCATAACCTTCTTAACATATTTGCTCCACTTAAACACCGAACTGTCTCATTTTCCCGTTCAGCACCATGGTTTACTCTTAACCTGCGCCATCTCAAAGCTAAAGGATGCCAACTGGAACGTCTGTTCAAGAAAACTGGACTTACCATATATAAAGAAATGTATAATGATCATATTTTGTTTTATAAGGACTGCATTGTTTCAGCCAAACCTGCATACTATTCTGGTTTAATCAGTTCTAGTGAAGGTAACTGCAGGTCTCTCTTTTCTTTGTTTAGTGAAATTACAAAACCTCCGGACTCATTCCCCTCTCATGTGGACTCTGCTGACTTTTGCAAATCTCTTATATCTTTTTTCACTCATAAAATCTCTGATATCCACCAACACCTTAGCTCTGTAGGAGCTTCTAACTGTGAAGTAGACTTTCTGTTTTCCTCACTGTCTTCCTGTCAGTCATTTTCAAGTTTTACTCTTCCCTCCTTAGCTGATGTATCAAATCTTATTCAAAAATCTAAATCATCCACTTGTCAGCGTGACCCTCTTCCCTCTGTGTTAGTTAAAGCTTGTCTTCCCTCATTGGCTCCTCTCATAAACAGTATTATCCACTCTTCCCTTAACAGTGGAATTGTTCCTTCATCTTTGAAAACTGCTTCTGTCATTCCAATTCTCAAAAAGCCCGGTGCAGATCCCAATAATTTTGATAATCTTTGCCCAATATCAAACCTCCCCTTTATTTCGAAAATCCTTGAGAAAGTTGTTGCCTCATGTGAACAATTTCAGTCTGGTTTCCACCCCAATCATAGTACAGAAACTGCTTTGTTAAGGATTACTAATGACCTTCTGATGGCAGCTGCCTGGTTCACCTCATATCTTTCAGACCGCACCCAGTTTATCCAATTTAAATCCCACTCTTCAAGTTTCTTTCTTGTTTCGGCTAGTGTGCCCCAGGGTTCAGTAATAGGGCCTCTTTTATTCATTATCTACACGCTCCCTCTTGGCCATAAATTCCGGAAATATAATATCAGTTTTTATTGTTATGCTGATGACACCCAGCTCTATATTTCCTCCAAACCTAATTCATCCCTTCCACCTACCTCCCTCTCGAACTGTGTTATAGAGATTAGATCATGGTTCTCCTCCAATTTTCTCAAACTTAACAGTAATAAAACAGAAATTTTACTTGGTGGCACAGTCTATATATTAACCAAATCTCAGTTTCTCCATTAATATTGAAAATTCCCCCCCATCCTTCCATCCCCTCAGGTAAAGAGCTTGGGTGTCATATTTGACAATTCTCATTTCAGTCTCACATTAATTACATAACCCGGTCTGAATACTTTCACTTACGTAACACTAACCGACTTCATCCCTTCCTTACTCCCCATGCTGCTGCCATCCTTGTCCATAGTCTTATTACTTCCTGGATCGATTATTGCAACTCCCTGTTATTTGGTCTCCCCAATAAGTCCCTCCATAAACTTCAACTT
>VOQK01041507.1:0-12033 GCA_015052645.1 Benitochromis conjunctus
ACCAGAAGGCAACATTGCAGACATAGAGGACAGCTACAAGTACCTGGTATCACAAGTATCCCACAGGCAAATGGGAACCATGAAGAGGCCGCTAGGAAAGCTGGAACCACCAAGTACCTGCAGAGGGTCAGGCAAGTCTTGAGGAGTCAGCCGAACGATAAGAACAAGATCCGGGCTATCAACACCTACGCCCTGCCCGTGATCAGGTACCCTGCTGGGATAATAAGCTGGCCAAAGGAGGAGATAGAAGCCACTGACATCAAGACAAGGAAGCTCCTGACCATGCATGGAGAGTTTCACCCCAAGTCCAGCACCCTGAGGCTGTATGCTAAGCGGAAGGAAGGAGGCCAGATACTGGTGAGTGTCAGCACCACAGTCCAGGATGAGACAACAAACATCCACAAATACATCAGGAAGATTGCCTCAAACAACCGCATGCTCAGTGAATACCTCAGGCAGCAGAAACCCAAGAAAGAGGAGGAAGAGGATGAACCATCATGGAAGGACAGGGAGATAGAGGAGGTGGCTGACATCCAGAAATCTTACTAGTGGCTGGACAAAGCTGGACTGAAAGACAGCACAGAGGCACTAATCATGGCAGCACAGGAACAAGCCCTGAGCACAAGATCCATAGAGGCTGGGATCTACCACACCAGGCAAGACCCCAGGTGCAGGTTGTGTAAAGATGCCCCTGAGACAATCCAGCACATAACAGCAGGATGCAAGATGCTAGCAGGCAGACATACATGGAGAGCCATAACCAAGTGGCCAGCGCAGTATACAGAAACATCTGTGCTGAATATGGCCTGGAAGTCCCAAGTTCAAAATGGGAGACGCCCCCAAGGGTGGTGGAGAACGACTGAGCTAAGATCCTGTGGGACTTCCAGATACAGACAGACAAAATGGTGGTGGCTAGGCTAACCAACCGTACAAGCAGGAGAAGACGGCTGTAGTGATTGATGTAGCGATACCAAATGAGAGCAACATCAGGAAGAAGGAACACGAGAAGCTTGAGAAATACCAAGGACTCAGAGAAGAGCTCGAGAAGATGTGGAGGGTGAAGGTAACAGTGGTCCCAGTGGTAAACGGAGCACTAGGTGTGATGACTCCCAAGATAGGCGAGTGGCTCCAGCAGATCCCAGGAACAACATCGGAGATCTCTGTCCAGAAGAGCGCAATCCTAGGAACAGCTAAGATACTGCGCAGGACCCTCAAGCTCCCAGGCCTTGAGGGTAGGGGTAGAGGTAGAGGACCCGAGCTTGAAGGATAGACCACCAGGTCAAAACCTGAACCCTTCTACTATGAAGCCATACTGTTGTAATAGATGCACTATGCTATTTAGTATTGTTGACCTAAAATATGCAAAGCTCTCCCTGAAAAAAGAGACATTGCAAGTTGCCATGTTGCTCTAAAACACACACACACACACACACACACACACACACACACACACCCACACACACACACACACACACACACACACACACGCTCCCCAGTGCTTAATGATATGAATCTCCACACATAAGCTGCACAATGAGACGTAAGCCAGCTCTGTTTCTCGGATTAATAATAAAGCTGTATTCTTTAGATTACAGTACTTATGTTTCCCTTTGGCTAGTTCACCCCCTCCTCTATCTTTGCTTTTCTATTAACTGTTTAATTCACCATACACCATACAGTCAGAGTACCAAATGTTCAAATGTGCCAATGGGAAACATGCTACAGTGGTTATAATGTGTACCATGTTTGTCTGCCTCACTCTCTTTCATTCACGCAGGGTATTTATCTCCAATCTACAGAAGGAAATTGAAAAGCAGACGGGATATCGCTCCTCTCGCAAGCGGAGGTCAGAGGCTCAGTATGACTACGAGGTTTACCACTCTCTGGAAGAGGTAGACATAAAGCCCAACATCTACCTACCTATCTGTCATTCTCCTCTGCTCTCTAATCTATTGCACCCACAAGGTAAACAGAAAACCTCTCTAAGGGTGCTCTCTCTAAATTACACAGTTCCACATGTGTCTTTCCCACGGCCTTGTGCTTTCACACACCAAGACGTGCGCTCCACTTCAGACCCTTCACAGCTTTAGTGTTTATTTTCCCAGGTTGATCAGGCTCCCGGTTCGCAAATCTTTCAAGCCCTATGAAGCAGCATAGCTCAGAGGACAAATCTTTTGTCCTTTGAGCTTTTATCCTCTCCTTCACTGTACAACACACGTTTACAAAGCACAGAAATGTGCAATAATCCATAGTAATTACTTCTGAAAACTATGCTAGCAAGTCTTTTAACAGGATCCACTTCCCTAACATTATTTCCTGTCCCTCAGATCCAGAGCTGGATGTTTATGATGAACACAACCCACCCCAATCTGGTTGACATGTTCTCTGTGGGAAAGTCATATGAAGGAAGACCGCTTTATGTGCTTCAGGTAGGAGAGGAGGCACATAAAAACTAAGAAACACACTGTGTTGTCCTAATCTAAAGCTAACAATGCTCGTGTCCCGTCAGCTAGGAAAGAAACGTCGTCTCCAGAAGAAAGCTGTGTGGATCGACTGTGGCGTTCACGCCAGAGAGTGGATAGGACCTGCCTTCTGCCAGTGGTTTGTCAAAGAGGTGCTTATAAAGTCTGCAGATTGCTTTTAATTTATACATTTTTTTACTTTGATGTATGCACGAAAAGTGCCTCACAAGATCACAATGTATACCCATCTGATTGCCTGCTGTAGATCATCATTCAGGCTATCTGTGACATATGGTCTCTTCATCAAAGCACCAACATCTGTTTACTTGTCATTTACAGCTATTCAAATACTTAAGAAAATACTTTATAGTTAAAATGCTGGAAATAACACAGGCATTTACACAAGTTCCTTTGCACCCTTAAAGTCTCCGTGCTCTCTGAAGTGAGGACGGTACCAGACCAGAGCCAGACATTAACTGCAAGAACATTTAATGGCTCATTTTATAATGCTTAAATGCCAGATGAGTGGGATTTGCAACACGGTCCAACACAATAAGTGCCAGAAAGTAAAGAAAATTAAAGGAAAATCTGTTATCTGTAAAGCTAGAGCTGACTTCAAGTGAATTCCAAAGGATTGTTTTGGGTGGGGGTTTTTTGAGTGATAATGTTACCTGTGAGGTGCATTAAAACCAGCTGTAAATGCTAGCAAATGTTTTAAAATCCTCTTATTTTGAGGCGTAAATAACTGCTTAAACATCAGCTAGTAAAAAGTGTATTACACTGGGCCATACCATTCGCAGAACAATGATTTGTTCAGCATGATGGTTAAGTTCAGATTTCTAGACAGACAAAAGGAAAATACATGACTGTTTCACCTTAAAGGGAATCATGATGAACTGAAATGCAAATTGGCTGTGGTGTAGTGACAGAGGTAGGCCACTGGAGGTCAGGGTGCCATTTTTGTTTAAGCTTTAAGCACATTAACCTTGGCCTCAGCCTGGTTAAAAGGCAGGTATAAGCAGCATTAGCCCAGTGCCCAGATCTCATAGCTCCAATCCTCTTATGCTGTCAGACTCAGATTATCTCAGTTGTTTGAATGTACAATAGATATGCATTCCAACAACTGACTGATTTTTCTCCATTCTTGCTTTTTGCTAGCATCCCTGCCACTACTGGTAGCATGAGACAGTACCTCCAGGTAAACACAGACGAACTGAGGCATCTCTAAGATGTGCTCACTTTGAGGCTGCTCTGACAAATACCAATCAAGCATCCTTATAACCCTCATGGAGTTTGAATCTCACAATTTGGTCAGATACATGCACGTGGAAGTCATTTTGTGAGGCCTTAGCAGTGCTCCTCCTGCTCCTCTCAGCCCAAAGGAGCAGTTACTCGTCCTGATGCTCTTCCATGGCCCTGTCCAGCTCTCCTGGTATCTTCTCCACATTGAGACTGTGCTGGAAGACACAGCAAATGTTCTTGTGATGGCACATATGGATGTGTCGCCATGAGTGAGTCGGACTATCTGTGCAAAAGTCTCATGTTACCATGCTACAATGTCACTCACAGAAAAGCAATGCTCGAGAAAAGTCAGTCAGGAGGGGTAAGGAGAGAGCAATGGCCTGTGGCCCCCCCTACCTGCAAAGCCTTTTAGATGGTTGCCTCTCCAGTTGACTATGTTTTATAATTACACTGGACTACGTTATATTATTATTGCAGGCTATCAGCTCATACCAGTATGACTCTGTGATGACAAGACTACTGAACCAGCTCAACTTCTACATCATGCCGGTCTTTAATGTGGATGGATATCGTTTTAGCTGGACTACGGTACTGTAGGCTTTTCTGCCTGTCTTTCTATACGTACATTTTTTGAGGGGACATTATTTTTAGAGGGAAAGCTGCTATTTCATTGCATTTTTTTTTCCTAAGCCTTGTTTTTTGGAAAACAAGGCTTAGAAGGAAAGCTGGAAACTTGTTTTCTCCACCTACAGATTGTGGGATATTATTAAAGAAAGAAAGAAATGTCTAACTGGAAAAAAGGAGAAATAATAATGCGATTTATGTTATAACATGTTATTACATGTTATTATGCCACTTTTATTTATGTTTAATTGTCTACGTTTGTTGCTGCAAGCAGGAAAAATGAACCTGTCCCCATAATTATTGTTAAGCAATTAAAACACTAGAGCTGAATGAGCTGGATGTTTGTGTCATACCGGTTGTTTATGTGTGTTTCACTGCCAGTGGACAAGAACAGTATATATATATTTTTTTGCCTGCAGGATCGGTTCTGGAGGAAGACACGGTCCAAAAATCACAAGTTCTACTGCAGAGGAGTGGACGCTAACAGAAACTGGAAAGTAAAATGGTGTGGTAGGTATAATAACACCTGACAAATCTGACAAAAAGTATATGCCCCATATGTGCGTAGGAACAACTACGTCCATTTATTCTTATTCTCGCTTAGTCTCCAGAGGGTTCCACATAGGTCTGAAAATAGAATACATACATACAGACACACAGGAGTGGAAGATTTCTTCATACCTAATGAAGAACATCTCTTCAAGGGAACGCTCAGTCATGCCATGAATACACAACATTTAGAGTCCTGGCATGTGACAGCTTGAGAATACATGCAAAATATATGATAAACGTCTGGAAACGTTCTGAGAAATGTACCACAATTAAATGAATTATAGTCTATTTGATTAGTCAGTAATAGACTGCTGTGAAAAGCCATGAAACGGGACAGAATGAGCCTAAAGAAAGCATTCAGCCTGATTGAAATTCATGGTTTTTCATTTGCCTTTGCTATTTATAGATATATTTAAGGAGGACTTTCAAGTGTAAATGTAAATCACGATAATTGAGCCTTAGAAAAAGTATCCCTGAAGATGGTGGTGGAAAATTACTTTTTTTTTTCCCCCACAATTTCTGAAGTAACAAACATATCTCAGACAACTGCTAGTCACCTTAAGCACCCTTTTTTACCACATAGTTTAAAAAGATGTGGCTTTAATTAAAAGCAGCACGTGTTCAAATGCTTTCCTTTTTGCTTTTTTGGGGTCAAGGTAAGTGAAATAAGGTTTTCTGCAAAGGATTATGATGTGATCATATTTCACTCTGTCTTTATTAGTCTCCCTTCACGCTGGCATTTAGTTTTCTAGTCTTTTCCAGTCTTACTGACCACACAAAGAGCTTTACACAACAAACCTGAGGAACTGAGGGAGGAAAGCACACACGCTCCACGCAGAAACGGCGCAGGAGAGTTTGTGGCGACAACGCGAACTACTGCGTTACTGCTGCTTCCATTTCTTTACACTTACTGCTTGGTCACTGTTGCTGGATTAAATCCAGGATGTGTAAAGTCAACATCAAGTTGCCTTTGCTTAGTAAAAATGTAAGGTCTCACAGAAATATTAGCAAAAAAGTAGATTCATACATCTAGATCTGCCACTTAAAGCACCCTGGTGCAGTTAGAAGACACGATGACGTGATTTCATCCTCTCTCTCTTTCCTTCCCCAGATGAAGGTGCCTCTTCTCATCCGTGCGACGACACGTACTGCGGTCCCTTCCCCGAATCTGAACCTGAAGTCAAAGCTGTCGCTAAGTTCCTGCGCAAGCGCAAGAAGCGCATGAGAGCATACATATCCATTCATGCCTATGCACAAATGCTGCTTTACCCATATTCCTACAAGTATGCCACAATCCCCAACTTCAACTGTGTGGTAAGATATCTATTGCTTAGCACTCAATGAGTTTTTTTTTTTTTTTTTATTAATCTAAGAGAGCTTCTTATAAACTACCCTGTGATAATGTTAAAGAAATTAACCTGATAAAGCTGATTAAATCTTATTGTGAGTAAATATGCAGTATGTGAGATGAAGAAATTAACCTGATAAAGCTGATTAAATCTTATTGTGAGTAAATATGCAGTATGTGAGATGAGCTGGCCTTCTGCTTTCATGCATCCAGGAGTCAGCAGCTCACAATGCAGTGACAGCCTTGTACTCTGCCTATGGCGTGAGGTACAGATACGGACCTGCCTCCACAACTCTGTGTGAGTTCCTCGAATCCTTCTCATATTGCGTTCTGGCAATTTAAATGAGCTCCTATTCATGTTTTAAACTTAAGAGAAATGCCAGTTTTCTAATTATACAAGATCAATTCAGTGTTGCCCTGAACGTTGCTCTTGAGAGGAGCGACATCTAAACGCTGACCTGCAGGTGGCACGGCAACAGAAATGAAACACTTGTAAAATCAAAGCTACTTAACTACTTAGCTACTGTTTTAAGCTTTCCTTAGCCTTGTTTATTTTGCACTTCCTTACAGATGTCAGCTCAGGAAGCTCTATCGACTGGGCGTACAGGAACGGGATCCCCTACGCGTTCGCGTTTGAGTTGAGGGATACAGGATACTTTGGCTTCCTTCTGCCCGAATCACTAATAAAACCAACCTGCACAGAGACTATGAGAGCCGTGAAAGCCATCGCATCAGGTCTGCTGAAGAAGTGCCAGACAGATAGGGAGAAATTTCCATATATATGACTCCACCCTCCAAGTTACCAATCATAGCACCTAATATTTTCCTGAGATTTCATATTCTGCTCAGATGTTATCAGGTGACGAACTGACAAAGATCCTCAGAGCGTGACTTTGAATTTGTCGTTCATCTTATTCTCCTTTTTCTGATAAGAGCTGATGGTGATGCATTTTTGTGTGCAAAAAAAAATAAAAAAAAAACCTAAAGAAAACTTGAACCCTACAGGACCTTTTAAGTAATACATTTTTTTTTTTTTTTAAATATATGTTTAATTTTTACAGTGAATAGTGGTCATGTGATCACTTATCATGCTACAGCAGCACTTTTATGGTAAAGATAAAGCTAATTTTAATGTCTTCCAAAATGTGCTTTATTAAATACAAGTTTAAAAAGAACAACATCTTGTTTTTTTTTAAGTAAATATTCTTACCAAGCGCCACTCTGGATTTTCATAAAATGCATAAAAACCTTTATTACTAATAATAAATATACTCAAAGTGGTTACAAACTAGCACAAAGCCTTTGTATAAATTTCACTGTAGATCTTTTTGATACCATTTTTCTCTCTTTCATTGTGTTTAGACTGACATTTAGAAAGAATGACCCGTGACCTTGGCAGCTTACCGTGTCATTACTCAGGCATGGAAAAAGACAGTGTCTGAAATGTTTACTTGTGCTCAGCTATGTTCTCATTATGAGATCTTTCTAAATGTCTGACCTGAATAAACGTTGTTTTATAAAACAAAACATATTTTTTTTGTAATTGAATTTCTGTCTCCTTTGCCTTTCTCCTTATCCGCTTTTACAGGTGTACGTTTTGGTTTGGCCTATTTTCATTTAGTTTGGCCTCTGGCCGCAACTGACATCATTAGAAATCATTCATTCCTAATGGCTTTCACGCAAACATCTACAACAAGGTTAAAGGTCACGCTTTCAGCCCTGAATTGAGTTCTGTCAGTGTTTTGCACGCATACTCGTCACCATGTTTGATGATAAACATCATTGTAGTCAGCAGATGTTTATAATTAATAACTTTCGGACCTTTTTTGATTTGACTAACAGCATCAAATGATCGATTCAAACATCTGCCTGTTTTTTTTTAGTTTCTCTTCGTAGCCGGTCTGCAGATTCTGCAGCTCTGCTCTTATTTATGGATTCAGAAACGGTGGGACTGACACGCGGGACAGTCCGATCCGAGTGAAAGTGAACTATACCGCCCACAACTGCCAGATCTGTGTTGTCAAATTGCCAGATTTCCTGGATGTGTTGCACTCTGCTAACGGCTGTAAAATGCAGTGTAGCACCATCTAAACATGTGGATATGCACAGTTACATGTGAGGTAAGGCAATAAGCAAAATAACATTAAGATTAAATTGACGATATAACTACATTTGCACTCATTCACGAGCAGAATGTTTCAACCCCCTCGTAAAAACAGTCTGTGCCTTCTTACGAGGATGACAGTCAGATGCATTTACACATGTGGCGTTAAATGGGTCAGTTACGATTACCTGAGAATCCCAAAAGGATCGACTTCAGTTCTGTTTGAGTAAACTGTAGGCTACTACACATTTACTACATTGAAAACGTTTAACAGAATGCCCACAGGCATACCACACAGAGGTTTGCTGTAGATCATGTGCATGTTACGTCAGAGGAAAGTTATGTTTTAGTCAGCAAAAGAAAGCAAACTCTTCTGCTTGGTGGTTTAAGGCACTGCGGCAATATGTTACGCCAGGGTTTTTACACATGGGTTTAATACGGCCATGAAGGCTTATACGCACAGGCAGTTTTACCTCTGTACACCACCACGGTGTATTTTAAATCAAACTATCAATATGTGACTGAAGTGCATTATTTACAGACATTCTATACATTTAATACAACATTATTTGGACAAACCAATATCATTTTAAATATGATTGCTTTTAATACTTAATACTCTAATACTTTGCAGCCAATGAGTGACTGAAGCCTGGACCCTAAGTGTTGTGTTTCCTCTCAAGCTGCTGCTCGTTTGTGGTTCGTCCTTTCAGTTTTGCCTTTAATAATAAAACAAGAAAAAAAAGCACTTCTTGGTGGAAATTAAGTGACTGAATTGGCCTTTGAAGAATATTTCCAACCAATTTCTTTGATTTGAGAAACTCCTGGGTTGCTTTTGCAGTATGTTTTGAGTCATTATCCACTTGCTCTGTGAAGTTCTGTCTGATCAGTTTTGCAGTATTTGGCTGAAGCAGAGCAGAGAGAGAGAGATAGAGAGCCTATTACACTTCAGTTCATCCTGCTATGTCCATGAGCAGTCACAATAAACAGTAGTAGCACGGTTCTACTAACAGCCATACACGCCAACACCATGTTTGATAGATAATGTTGGTATACTTTTCTTTTTCCATTATTCTGGTACAAGTTCACGTTTCATCTAGTTAGAGATTTTTTTTCTGGACTGTGCACTCTATGATAGATGTTTTCTGGGAAAGTCTAATCTAGTCTTTCTGTTTTTGAGAACAACCTGTGGTTTCAACTTTGGTGTAAACACTCTGTATTCCTGTTTATGAAGGCTTCGCATGACTGTACAGCGTCACACCAGATACACCTTCCTCTTTGAGAGTGTTCTTGACTTGGTTAGATCTTAAATTGTCTTCTGTGGTCTTTTTAATTTTTGGTGGTGGTGCTGAGCTGTCCAGTGCATCAGACTACTGGTTTGGCCACTGCTGAAGCTTTTGCTGTCTCACTTATGGATTTATTTAGATTCTCAATCCAATAATAATCTCTAACCCCTGCGCTGTAATCTCTTTGGGCCTCATATTTCAAAATGCAATGAAAAGCTATTAATTTTGAGCGTCTGAAAGTTGGCAAATATTTTTTTTAAATGGCTTTAATTCCTAAACATTTGATGCTATTTTTGTGTAAAACCCCTTTAAATGAAGTGTGCTCCTCAGTGACGGTGCGCAGAACTAAAAGTACAGAAAAATTGTGTCTTGGTCCAACAAATCGTGGCTCTCAGGTGCACATGAATGTGCAGGGAAAGCTCGGGTGTAGGGCCACTCTCCTCTCCGTCCTCACTCCCTACTGCCTCACTGCGGCCGTTCTCAAACGTACGTGACGTCGTTTCCTCTCTCCAACATGGCGCAGGAGGCAGGTCGTTAATGGCAATCTGAGGGATTTACCCCACCTTCTGTGTTTATTTATGTTTGTCTGTTAGGGGCTCTGCGGCTGACATTACTAAAGGAATTACATCTCTGTTCGAGGAGGCTGCAGCCCCCCTTGGGACCAGGCACACCTCGCTCCAAATTCCGGTGCGACATGTTTGAGGGCAAAAAGACGAAAAACATGTTCCTTACACGAGCTTTGGAAAAGATCCTGGCCGACAAGGAGGTGAAAAAGGCTCACCATTCCCAATTGCGCAAAGCCTGCGAGGTGGCACTAGGTGAGTTGTGTTGTTTTAGCGTCACGTTGTTGCTGTCTTGGACTCATTGATTTAGACACGTCATGCACCCTTTCACTTATTAACCGGTTATCCTGCAACAATGTCGCAGTGTTTGGCAACGCACCGTGTGCTTTTCGTTTATTACAGGCTGGCCCTTACTGCGGTCTTATTGTTCTGCGTTGGATTTCAGTAAAACCTGTGCATTTAATTGACGTGGCACGGGCTCCGTGGAAATGAGTCCGTATAAAACACGGAAATGGTGCAGGAGGGGTGGGTGTTTGCAACACCGAAGCAATGCTGCGAAACTAGTAGCGATGTGTGCACAGGCCGGACATCACAGGGGAAACAAAGTTGTTTAAGGCTGTGTTTCTCTTAGTCATCACCCTGACACACAAGCACACTCCATACAATCATCGAGCGTGAACTGTGTTTCTCTAAACTACATGATTTCACCCCATTAAGGTGAGACGTTTGCGTCTCTTCCTGGTACAAAGTGGTCGTGCCCCGGTCAGTACAGGAAGGGCTGAAGACTTAAAAAAAAAAAAAAATCCATCTGTTATTTATTAACCCTTTTACTCGGGTGGCATCGTCTTCTCCGTAAAACTACACAATGAAGTCCACTTGGCGAGAAGCTTGAGCTTGAGGTTGAGAGTTGTCAGTAGCACCTTTATGCTAGGAATGGTGTAATTTCTAGGGGTGGAGAGAAGATAATTTCCGGTTAGTGCAAAAATAAAATTCCAATCAGAAGGATTTATACTAATCAAAAGGGAACATGGTTAAATACAGTCTATTAATGCTTAATACACGTTAAAGATTGTACTTTCTTTTATTATAAACGTGTTTTTCGCAAGAAAACTAAGATTGACCGGCTTGCTATCTAATTAACTGCGCTTTTATTTTGAAACGAACGTCACTGCACGTCCGTTTGACCCTCTACTACAGGTGTGAGCTTTGCTACGTTTGCTAGCAGGTTTATCTTGGGAAACATGACCTTAGGGGTGATTATTAGTGTTAAATGTAATTTTTGTAAAATATTATTGGCAACAAGGAGATTCACCCCTTAAAACATATCTTTTTTTCGCATGCTGGAGTTAAAATGAGCTCTATGCAAGCTAGGGTTTTTTTTTTTCCTGGTGAGTAATATGACACAGCTAGAGAAACAGAGTCCTGTTGTGGAGCAGCCAAACATCCTACCTGTCCCAACAGTGCTGCCTTTATCAACACGTGCAGCTGCTGAAGGCTTTTGTAGTGGCCTATAGGCAAAATACATGCAGCATATTTGTTTAGGCTCTGCTGTGGTGTTTTGTAAAGCTAAACCACCCACATGAATTATATAGCTTTTTGTGCACAGAGCAACAGCATGGTGTTAATTCAGAATAGGAAGCTCTATGTAGCATGGCTTTAAAGCTGATGTACACAATTTGCATGCTGCTGTTCATGTTATTAGTGGACAGTCGGTGTTGTTTCTTCATCTGGGAATAGGGGGGCTTAGGGACTTGATCTGGTGATGTCGTCTGTTGGAACTGCTTGTCCTTTGCTTCTGATTTTCCTGCTTACCTCGAGGGTTTGATTAAAATGTACACATTACAGCTGTGAG
>VOQK01041520.1:0-15335 GCA_015052645.1 Benitochromis conjunctus
CTGTTTGGTGGTTGTTGAAATGAAAGCTTTAACCTGAGATTCTGGCATTTCTGGCAAAATACATTTATATTTCAATTCGATTCAGGATTTTAATGAATCGATTTTGCGTTATTCAAGCTAGAATCGATTTTAATCAGAAAATTGATCACTGAAGCCCAGCCCTATCTGAAAGAATTCCTTTTTAGTCATGGTTCAATTACATCTTGCAAACAACTTTTTGTTTGCAAGTTTATAAGTTCTTTATTTTGTGCAGCATCCTGTCACTTTCTTTCCTTCCTTCTCGTTATAAGTGTTCTTTTTATTGATTTGTTTCTAATAATCACAAAAGGTATATAATACTGTACAATAGACTACTGGGACAGGAGTGCAGAATATTCTGAGCTTGCCTTATAGTCCTTGGGTTTTTAAGATTACCTGAGCATTAAAGTAGTCCAGTGACAGTTATCAGTATTTTCACTGCTTCACAGCAAAAGATAACTGTAATAATAAATACCACACTGCAATTTGGTTTAAACCAGTAAACAGAACCTGTCCATTACTGAGACTGTGATTTTATTGCTTTGAAAGTGACCAGTCATATTAAGGCCCCTCATTCTTAGGGCTCTGCCTACCAAACTGTCAATTCCATGAATTTGCTGCAGTACTTGCAAAGTAGACACTCCTATGTGCAGTGGCTTCTTTGTGCATGTGGCTGCTGAGATCTATGCACATGGGTTGTTGTATTTACTTGCCAGTGAATACCTCTAAAATGAAATCATTTGCTTGTGATTATGTTTTCCTTCATGTGTGACTTTTGACATAAATATAATTACATAGATCTGCTTTTCATTAGTTCACCCACCCACTTATTCACCATCTACTTATCTATCCACAAATCCATCCATCCATCCATCCATCCATCCATCCATCCATCCATCCATCCATCCATCCATCCATCCATCCACCTACTTAGCCACCCAGTCAGCCAAACACACAACCATCCACTCTTCCTTTGATGCATGTATTTTATCAAATTTTTGTTTGTTCACTACTTATTCACTATGCTGCGTCAGCACTCTTGCCTATACCCAGTGGAATACTCTCAGGTAAACAAACTGGCTACTTATTACTGAATATACTAAAATGGACTTGCATTCTATCAAATGACACAGAGTGACCAGTGTCTAACTTAAGTTTTTATTGTATAATTTTTATATACTGCTCAAAAACATTAAAAAAAAAACACAGAATATAGCATCAATGCTATTACATTTCTGGTTTACTGGTCTGGTCGGTTAAGCAATAGAGGGAGTTGTTAATCAGTTTCAGCTGCTTTGGTTGTAATGAAATTAATAACAGGTGCACTAGAGGGGCAACAATAAGACAACTGCCAAAACAGGAGTGGTTTTACAGGTGGATGCCACTGAGATTTTTTATTTCTGTTTATGTTTTCTAACTGTTTTGTCACCAGTTTTGCATTTGCCTAGGGTCAGGGTCACAACTGGTAGCATGAGGTGACACCTGGTTGCTATAGAGGTAGTCAAACTCCTCCATGATAGCATAACAATATGAGCCATTCTCAGAAGGTTTGCTATGTTTCCCAGCACAGTTTCAAGAACATGGAGAGGATTCCAGATGGCAGGCAGTTACTCTAGGAAAGCTGGACAGGCTCATAGAAGGTCCTTAACCCATCAGCAGGATTGGCATTTGCTCCCTTGTGCAAGCAGGAACAGGATGAGCCCTACAAAATGACTGGTGTGAATATCTGTGACCACAAAATCAGAAACAGGCATCATAACTGTATTAATGTGTTAACGTTGACAGCACTAATAATAACTAATAATTAAATGCAGAGAGGTGTGCAAACACATAGTAAGTGGAAAAAAATGTGTGAAGAGGAAACACTTCCCCAGCAACAACACTCAGCGCATCATCGGAATCCCCCAGCAGCCCCTCTAGACCTATTGCAACCTAACTAAGGGAAGATGCAGGGTCACATGATCCAGCCCTAACTGTATTCTTAATCTAAAGGAAGGTTTTAAGCCTAATCTTAAAAGTAGTGAGGATATCTTCCTTCCGAATCCAAACTGAAAGCTGGTTCCACAGAAGAGGGGCCTGAAAAATGAAGGCTCTGCCTCCCATTCTACTTTTAAATACTCTAGAAAGCCTGCAGTCTAAGCACGAAATCCATCCATGGTGGGATGCATAGACCTCTACAGGCTAGGCAACAGCACCCTGACTGCCATTAGTTTTCAGGAGAAAGTCCTTTGTCCCATTGTCAGACGTGGTGTAGTGGGTCCTTGGCTCCTCATGGTGTCTGACAATGCCCGGCCTCATGTAACGAAAGTCTGCAGGCAGCTCCTGGAGGACGAAGGAACTGATACTATTTAGTGGCTCCAACATTCGCCTGACCTGAATCCAGCAGACGACTTCTGAGACAAGTCTATTCTACGCCGCCAGACTACAACTCAGACTGTCCAGGAGCTCAGTGATCTGGGAGGAAATACCCCACCATCTGTCGTCTTATTGGGAGCATGTCCTGACATTGTCAGACATGGATACAAGCACGTGGGGGCCATACAAAATACTCATTTGGGATGCAGCGTTATTTTTTTCAACATTTCAGATCTGATGTTTTTTCAAAGTGTTCCTTGATTATTTTTTTAGCTACTTTGATAGAAATTATTATATATAATCTTGATACCTGAGGACCAGAATACACAGATTGCTATGGAGCCTGTCAAACCCCCAGTGGTCACAAACTACCTAGTATATCTGTCATATGTGTGCAGTAGATTGTTCTCAGTAAATGACTTTTTTTTCTACTATGCAAGACTTGCATAAAACCTGCTACAATAGGGAGATGTTAATTGACCTCTAAAAGGTTAAGCATCAAAATATTAGACTGTTTTATATTACAACAAAGGATGGTCCTGAACAGGGTTCTAAATACTAGCCCACAAAAATATGTACAGTCGTGGTCAAAAGTTTTGAGAATTACATAACTATTGGAAATGGGAAACGGTCTCAAAACCTTTGGCCACGACTGTACACTCATAGTGCCAAATACCCTATCATGTTATATATCATACATATTAAATACACAAGAAAGGAGGCACTAATTCACAAAGATGTGATCATTTTGTTTTGGGAAATAAAAATACATTTTGTGTGATTCTTTATTCAAGTTACACATAACTCTTTTTTTTTAAATTGGCACCAGTGAAATACACTTCATTTATTTATTCTTATTCTTTAATTATTTTATATATATATATTATAAACTTTAAATGTGCCCGGTTTGTGTGAATGTTTCTGGTTTTGTACAGGGAGAAGTACACTCTTGAGCAGGATATCAGGGAAGCAGAGGAGGCCATCAGACATAAGAGTGCCGAGGTGCAGGTGAGGACAGTTTGTTTATGGTCTGTTGGTAGCAACTGGATGTGAACAACATAAAATTGAGACACTCTGTCTCCGCTCATTTCTTTATATTGTAATATTATTATTTATTTATATTTTTTTTTCATTGGTCTTGAGCAGTACTTCTATAGCCTTTCTCTGGGCCTTTTAAAGTTTTTCTTTGGAAATTGGCTGCATTTTTATTCATTTTCAGTACAGTTCTTGACCATTTTCAGGGGATTATTTATTTTTATTTGTTAACACTTAACACTGAACTATGAATCATTCAAGGATAAAAAAGGAAAAAAAGGCTTAACTAAAGGAACCAATTTTAAATTTTATGTTTAGGTAGTTTGTTACTATCAGCTTGTTGCTAAAAAGAAAGAATTTGTTCCCATGTTATTAGTTGACTCTAAAAAAATGCCAGCACAGTTTGACATGTGTAGAATTGTAATTTTGAACTAACAAGGTGGTTGCCCAAGACCTATTAGCCTCAGAATCAACTTTATTGACCAAGTGTGTGTATATGTTTTTTTTGTGTTTTTTTTAACACTGTGACACCAATCTTCATTTATATAGAAGCAGATTCTCCCTCTCCTAGATTTGCCAGACAGATCTGTATTGCAGTCCACTTAGAGAAGTTGGAAGCCCGGCAAATATAATGAGGTATCAGGGAATGTGCTGACCCAGCCCAGTTTTGTTTAAGCACAGGGCAGCAGATCTGGAAGGATGCAAAATCTTTGATACCCAACATCTAGACCAAGAGCCAAACAACTAGTAGCTCAGTGTTCCAACATTCGGAAGAATCAACTGCTATCATCACTAGAGATTGACGACACAAATACTACGACAAGGGGAGCCAGGATGTCTGGTCAGGAAGGAGATATCATCATCCATACCCAAGATTGGGTACCAAGCCGTAAGTACATCTGGTCCATTGAAGGCATTGAGTGGGAGAGAAGCTAACCTGAGAAACAGGATCATGGATAAGCTGGAAACCTGGAAATCCTCTGTTGGTGATAACCAAGACTACATAATGTACCTTGAATGTCTACTAGAAGATGTAAATGAAGCATTGCAGACAATCCCTAGAACGACCATCACTGATACCAACCAGTTATATCTATATCACAGCAGCAGTGATCACTGAGATGCTTGGCGATAAGTTGAAGAGTCACAAGAAGCATCAACAAGACTGGCTACTGATACTGACTACAGAATGGAACAAACATCAACCACTTCCTCTACATGGTTGACATCAAGCTGTATACTAGGAGTGAAGGAGACATCCATTCATTGATCCAGACCACTAGAACCTATAGCAACGACATCAAAATGTTATTCAAACTGGAGAAGTGTAGTCAGATGTAACAAAACAAGGGGATTGTACTACCTGAAGGCAACATTGTAGGCAATGAGGATAGCTACAAGTACCTGGAAATCCCACAGGTAAATGGCAACCATGAAGAGGCTGCTGGAAAGCCACAACCACCAAATACCTGCAGAGGGTAGGCAAGTCCTGAGAAGTCAGCTGAATGGGAAAAACTGTATCTTGGCTGTCAATACCTATGCACTGCCAGTGATCAGACACTCTGCTGAGATAATAAGATGGCCAAAGGAGAAGATAGAAGCCACATCATGACAAGGAAGCTCCTTACCAGCACAAGATCAATAGAGGCTGGTGTTTACCATAACAGGCAAGACCCTAGGTGCAGGCTATGCAAAGATGCTTCTGAGACAATCCAGCACATAACAGTAGGGTGCAAGATGCTAGCAGGCAGGGCAAACATGGAATGCCGTAACCAAGTGGTTGGCACAGTGTACAGGAACATCTGTGCCGAGTATCGTCTGGAAGTCCTGAGGTCAAAATGGGATTTGTATAAACACTTTTTCTATGCCTAAGTGCTTTCTATCTAGCATTCACATTCCGATGAACAGGGTTCAGTATTTTGCCCGAGGACACTATGGCACTGTAGACTGGAGCAACCAGGGATCAAACTACCAACTTTCTGATTAGTAGATGACCCCCTCTACCTCCTGAACTACAGCCACCCTATATCCAATCTGGAAAATGTCTGATTGGCAACAGCTTCATTTTTTCAGCATAATAGTAATTAAAACATTTTCAGATAGAAAAACACAAAATAGAGTTATCAATCATTGACGGGCTTTCCCAGAGCCCAAACTGCAATGTTATTGAAGCAATGTTGTTTCCTCTTGACAGTGAACAGACCAAAAAGCAGTTAACATCCAAAGAGTTTCGGGTAGTCTTTCAAGGAGCTCAAAACTATTTCTGAAGACTACTTCAGGCAAAAATAAATCACAAGAAAGCTTACCTAAGAGAGTTCAGGTTGTGTGCATGTTTCATTAAATCCCTGCAACTGTGTCCCAGTTTTCTAGAAATAAAATAAAGAAGTGAGAGGTGGCTCAAGACTTTTGCACAGTATACTAGTCCATTAAGTAGCCTCGCTGTATTTGATAACTTCTACTGACACATGAGTGTCTTTCATTTATCGTCTATAAGGAAATGCAGAATGACCTGGACAGAGAGACAACCAGCCTGCAGGAGTTAGAAGCTCAGAAACAAGACGCCCAAGACCGCCTGGAAGAGATGGACCAGCAGAAACACAAATTAGAAGACATGTTGAATGAAGTCCGGATGAAATGCCAGGAAGAGTCTCAGATGGTAAGAGAGCGAGGAGTAAGCTGATAATGTAGAAGTTTCCCCTTTGTTTAGTACTGCCTTACTTATTATACAACAATCACAGAATCAAAATACCTGAAAATTAATCTATTAAATTTCTAATATGCTGTTTTCAGTGTATTGATTGTTGAAGCCAAAATTACCTTGAGATAACTAGGATGATGCTAAATAGAAAAAGAGAAGAACTCAAACATACTGACATAAAATAGTTACCAACTAGCACAGAGCCCAGCATAGAGCTCTTGGCAGATTTTAGCTTCTGACACAATCCTTTATGCCACTGTTTTCTGCCTTCAGATCTCAAGCCTCCAGACTCAAATCCACTCCCAGGAGTCAGACTTGCTAAACCAGGAAGAAGAGTTGACCCGGGCCAAGGCTGACCTGGGCCGGCTACAACAAGAGGAGAATCAGCTGGAGCAAAGCCTGGCTGCAGGCAAGATTCAACTAGAGACCATCATCAAGTCTCTGAAAGCGACCCAGGATGAGATCAACCAGGTATAGGGCACAGGTCCCGTTGATGTGTGTGTCTAAAAAATGTCAACAGGGGGCACCACTAGAATATATAATCCATTTCTTTGTCTTGTCAATGAAGTCAGAGGAACCAAATGTGTATGTTTGTATCAGCTGCTGTGGTGTGGTGGGTCTTCTGTTTCCTGCCAGCCACTACACACACACATGCACACACACAATAGAGTAGTTTTCATTATTGTTTCATAACATCCACAAGTTAATGTTCAATTCAGTTTTTGTATTATAATTGTACAATTTCAGTGGAAACTTTTTTTTTTCTTCCCCAGTGCTATGCCTATTATTGTGCATATCTCTGTGTCGTGCGTGCGTGCGTGCGTGCGTGTGTGTGTGTGTGTGTGTGTGTGTGTGTGTGTGATAGACAATGCCTTTTATTTTGGCCAAACTTTCTTGGAATGAGGAGAACATATTTAAAAGACAAAAAAGCTTTTTGAAACTAGCTTAAAGAAACAGATTAGTGTTTCCTGGAAGCAAACTGTCAGTTATTTCTATTCATTCTAAATTACTTCAACTTATTGCACTTTACTGTATGACTTAAATGAGAATTTCACACAGGGGGACATGTTATACCAGTGTCACATCAGCCCAGTGTCACTGGAAATGTTCTTCTTTTTAACACTTTGCTTGTATGTGTACCCGGCAGGCTCGCAGCAAGCTGTCACAGATTCAAGACAGTCAACAGGAAGTGTCTAAAAGCATTGAACAGTACAACAGCACCTTGAATGGAAACCATGGAGGCAGCATGACCAACTTGGCTGACATGAGTGAAGGCTTCAGTGACCGAGAGAATGGAGGATTTCCAGCCATGGTGAGACCAGTACAGGTCAGGCTCTTTGATAGAGATGTGCTTTTATTTTCCAATGTGCTGGGTAGCATTTATTAAGGTTATAGGACTTGGTGTTATAATCCTGGGTAGACCTGGTACTCCTTTGTTCTGCCTGATCGTTGTTACCTTTTCCATTTGTGAAGTTCCATATTCTGATTTCTTTTGAATTCATCTTGTATGTCATCACAAGTATTTGAGCAAACTTCATTCATATGCCTCCTTAAATTTTACATGACCTTCTATTAAATGCATATGCAACGAGAAGTTGTTTTTTTACAAGCAAAGATACAACTTGTGTGACCGAACGCATAAAGCTGTAGTGAATCTGATTCCATGGATATATATGTTATGATATATGCTAACATTACTTGTACAAATACAACAAACGAAATAAAACCTATACATATCATAGTAGAAATATCAATTTTCTGTTCATCCATAGTAGAAGACATTATAACAGCTTCAGTTCTCTGTCCCTTTCTTTGCCTTTTTAATTTCCACAGGAGGACCCATTCAAAGTGAAGCCATCTGTGTTTAACAGTCAACCTCAAGGGCTTCCCACTGACCCCTTCCAGTCTGAAGACCCCTTCAAAACAGACCCATTCAAAGGTTGTCATCCCCCTTAACTTTCACTGCACCACCATCTCTAAGTGTTCCTCTTAGTCTTTTAATCTATATGGCTCATTCCCCTCCTCTGCTATCCTCTCCTGTCCTTACTGCACTGCATGTTGGGAGTATGGGTGAGTGAGTGTCTAAAGATGATCGATGAGTGTGTGGAGCTATGAAGTTTGGGATGTTTGGGCTGCTGGGGTTTTTTTTTTGTATTTATTTATTTAGACACTGATGAAAGGTAATAGAAGCTTTGAGCCATGGCATCCCACCTCAGTAAATTACATTTAATATTCTGTGGTGCAATTCCTGTTGCCTGCTGCATAACAGATTGGACATGAAAATATCATCTGTGGCTCCCGAATGAACTTTTTATCCTCCGCCTGGATCACTCTGTCTGGTATCCCCTCCTTCATCCCAAAGGAAATGTTGGAGAAAAACTAACTCTCTGCGCCAAATCAAAACAACAGTCTCCTCAAGGCATTTTATAGTGTAAGGTGGACCCTACAATAGTATAGACATCAGACTACAGCACATCAGTCTCTTTTAAGATAGGCATTTATGTGTTGGAGTGACCCATTACAATATTTTTTTAAGTTAAATACGACAGTGGTTTATACACTATGTAAAATTGGATAACTTCTGACTGTGGTGATGTTGGCCTACACTACAAAGGTTCATCCAGCCCCCATGAAGAACAAGGTGTGAACATGGGTACAGATGAGGAGTGGCAGGTTGGTGACAGTGGTGAGCAACAGCTTGCAGGCAGAACAGCAGGCCACAGGTAGTGCTGTCAACAGCAACCCACAAATAGCTCAGCATGATACAGTATAGGCAGCATCTGGCTCTCTGAAAACTGATTTTATAAATGGTGTTGTTTGAAAGTTATACATTTTGAAAATGAAAATAGATTGTTGAAAAGAGACTATACGAGGTTTAGGAGTGTGCTTCCAGAAGCGCATTTGTGAGGTCAGACACTTGTGTTGGATGAGAAGTCCTGGCTCCAAGTCTCATCTATTAATTCATCCCAAAAGTGTGTTTTATCAGGTTACCAAATTCACTCATCCATGTCTTTATGGATCATGCTTTGTGCACCGGTGCAGAGTCATATTAAAACAGTAAGGGGCTGTCCCCAAACCTTTCCCTCAAATTTGGCAGCATGAACACATCCAACATGTCTTGGTGTGCTGAAGCATTAAGAGTTCCTTTTACTGGAACTAAGGGGCAATTTTCAAGAAACTTCTGAAAAACAACCCCACTCATATTCCTCGTTCACCAAATTTTACAATTGGCACAATACACAGGCAAGTACCATTCTCCTAGGAAGCACCAAACCAAGACCTGTCAATCAGCTTGCCAGGCAAAGAAATGTGAGTCGTCACTACACAGAACATGTCCTCACTGCTCTCGAGTCCAGTGGCAGTGTGCTTTACACCACTGCAGCAGGTGATGCAAGGCTTGTATGCTGCTGTTCAGCTTTGGAAATAGATTCCATGAAGCTCTCTATGCACAGTTCTCGACCTCATTTGACAAGTACTTGAAGTTTGAAGGTCTGTTGCGACTGACTGTGCAGAAAAGTTGGTGACCTCTGCGTACTAGGTGCCTCATCATGCGCTGACCCCGAGTTGCTGATGTTCCCAATTGCTTCCACTTTGTTATAATACAACTGACTGTTGACCGTGGAAGTGATAATCATCAATAATCAGTGACAATGCTGTCATAGTTGCCATAGAGACCATGAGCTCAGGTTGAATGAAAGAAGACTTTGTTCTAGTTTCTAGCAGTGCTTGTTACTGTAATTGCCATAAAACATGTCACTGGGAAAAAGCTGAGTACATAATCTAGCTACCTGAGAGGAGGATGTTAGCCAATCTAATGTCCTTTATGGACAGCACCACTCACCCCCTCCATGAGACTGTGGAGCCCCTGAGCAGCTCCTAAAGCAGTAGACTGTTACAGTCATGGTGTAGGACTGAGCACCGTCGTAGGTCCTTCATCCAAACAGCAGATGGACTATACAGTATTATATTATATAATACTGTTTAAAAATACATGTATATTATTATCCTCACTGCACTTTATGTAGATATAAAAATGAAAATCCTGGTATAGTAACCAGAGGTGCTATAGTAATCACCTGTCCATAGTATAGTATTTTGGGGGTTTATATATTTTTGAATATGTCTAATTCACCTCTTCTTCCTGTTCCCTGTTCTGCTGTAACAAGTGAATTTCCCCAGTGCAGGATTTAATACGGTCTATGTCTATAAACATGAACACACATCACATCTACCTCAACCAGAAGATATAATAGTCAGAATGTTTTTTGGCTCCTCTTAATGTAAGCAAGCCTCCCAAAAGTACAGAGTAACGACTACTTTATCTTATACCTTAGTTTAACTTATTGTATGCCTTATTTTATTTGGCATTGCTATATTTGTGATTACTTATTTATTTTTGCATTTAATGAAGTGTTTTCTTCATAAAACCCGATTTTAATATGGCATATGAGTACAATGAGAGGGTTTTTAATTCTTTTGGTGGCTCTTGTATGCAGTTAAACGATTAAAAACACAGAAATGTCTAAAATGGAATCCAGCAAGCATTTCATTTAGTAAAGAACTGCTTTTTTCTCCTTTAAATATTTATCTATTGCTCATTAAGATGACAAAAAGTATTTATTATCACTTAATTGATGGAATTATCCATTAAATTCTCCATTACTAAAACAACTCATAGCTCCAGCCCCAGTAAGCGGTCTCGTCCCTTCTATGCGCTCCTCTCCTCGCTCCTCTTCTTCACTCCTCAATCTGTGTTTACTGCTTTATGTGTATTATGTTGTTTTTCCTGCAAGTAGCTTATATTTTCCAGTTTGAGTTAATTTCTGACTGTCTTTTGTCTTCTTCCTGCCCTTCCCTCTTTGCTTGATTCCTCTCCTGTAGGTGACCCTTTTCAGAATGATCCTTTTGCAAAGCAGCCATCAGTATCCACAGGTATTTACTTCAGGGAAGAAAGGTCAATCATTTTTCTTTTTTGAGAGGTAATTTAATTATGGGGCAGAAAGTAAACTAATATTTTATCACTTAAAATGTTGTACTAAAACTGTTATACACACTACATCGAACAGGTTTAGCGTTTATTAGAATGCGTGCATGTTTTTTTCCTTAAATTAATTAAAGTAATTTGCACGGATAATATTAAATGGACTGTACTTTTGAGTAGACACTTTTCTGCTCAGCTTGAGTACTCAAAGCACATTCCTGCCACAAACCTCACAGAAGCACTTTTTTATATGCCTTTTGCATTTCTTATGGGTTTTTAAACATAGAGAGACTGCTACTTTAAACAACCTCCCAGCTCCTTCATTGTATCGACTTACTGAGAACTCATTCCAAGTACTTCAAACCATTCTGTTTCTTTTTACTTTTTGGTCCATGCTTTGGTTTTGTGTTTTTATGATACCTATCTATCTGCTGATGCTTTCGTTTACACTTGGCTAGACTCAGCCACACAGTGGGTTAAATAACCTTTTTGAGGCCCTGGTCAACTTGTAACTTGCACACTGAGAGGTTTTATTTATCCCAGAGGGAAACTGAGTTGTTATGGCAGCAAATATACAACAAACATCAAGCGCTCATATAAAATGAGTATAGAAACAGAGATATTGTTAGATAAATATAGAGATATGAGTATAAATATACATATAAATATAAAAGGACAAGTGTGTGTACAAATTGTGGTTTTGTTTTAATAGACACACAGAATATAAGGCAATACTCCAGGAAAAAAACATTACACAAAAGTTATAAATTGTTTTGCATCAGTCACTGAGTGAAGTAAGTATTTGATCCCAAAGCAAAACATGACTTACTACTCTCTAAATGCTTTAAGTTTCTTGACTGCAGCTTGGTAACTCAAAGTTTTAGCTCCCTCCGCAGTTAGAGGATAGAGGTCTGGAGACTGGCTAGCCACTCCATGTATTTCTTCTGTAACCACGCCTTTGTTGCATAATGTTGGAAGACGCATCTGCAGTGTTCCGTCTGAGGAAAGGAGGTACTGGCCTCGTCCACTGGCCCCTTAATGTAGATTCAAAGCACGACGTTATCTCAACAACACAGCTTTATTTGCTGAACGGAAAAAATAATATAAAACTAAACTCTCGGAGAAGCACACAGCCATGGATGAAGGAGAACGCGACACCGGACAGAGGTACAAAGATGGGTTAAATAACACAATACAAAAAACACATAGGGAACACAGCTGAGATGATTTAGACACAACAAAACCAGGGAAACAAAATTAGACACACTGAACAAGAAATGCAAGACTGTCACAATAAAACGGGAAACAAAGGAACACAAAACTGACACATGAGCTTGACAGAGGAGTGGAGGAAAGGCAGACGAGAGGGAGCGAGGGAACACGAGGGAGAGAGAGAGGAGACATGACGGGCTGGGGAAACATGGATAAACATGATAGGCGGGGAGAACGTAGAATGAAACACAAGGAGGGAAACAAGACACAAGGACTCACACAAACACACAGAGAGAGACACAGAAGGACAGAGACACAATCTAATAATCAAGGAACTAAACGGGGAATATAAGAAACTCAAAACAGCATAACTAAGAGTACTAATAAACCACAACATGAACCATAATACAAAATATATCACCAAAACACAAGAAACTCAAAATGCTGGGTCGAAAGGACCCAGAACCATGACAACTAAACTTATAATAAAAATAATTATGCATGCCATCACTGTATTGTTGTTCAAGTATGCAAGTGCATTATCTTCATTATTAAATTTTAGTTTACACATAAATTTTAAGGTTCCCTTTCACTCTTGACAGTATGAGATATGATGACCCCTCGTATCCTCTATTCACCCCATAGAGGCAGATTACTGTCAGACTGTCCTATATTTATAGTATTGTTTTCTTCTTTTGTTTGTTTTTACCACAGACCCAATGTGAAAAATAAATAAAAAATCTGTTGTAGATATGATACATATGATACTGGAAAAACTGGAACTTTTGTCATTTACTTGTTTATCTATTACTTAACTATTGTAGTATGAATGGGGGTGTTTTTTTATCAATAGAAAAAGCTGTAAAATTTATGAAAATACAGTTAAAAATCCAAAATATATCGACTAGCTGGCCAATACGGCATGTCTCGTTTTTTTCTCAGTTTCACTGTGCAGCAGAGAAACTGCAAGTGGAGTGGCCAAGACAGTCAAACACCTCCCCATGTTCCCAGATTTTGGCTCTGCTACATGGAGCAAGCCAGTGGCCACATACATCACTATGCCCAGGCTCTACATGCTATCTGGAGCTGGATGGTGCAAAATGAAGCTGCCATAGTAAATTCGCCACATATTTAAATGTCCCATCCGACAGCCACGGTGTAGCTGGCCCCTCAGCTCTTCTGTCCAAGCACTGCAGATTGTGCAACAGGACAAAATTTATAATGTCAGAGGGCTCGGCCAAAAAAGCCATGCAGCGTAAACACTTTCTCTAGTTGAACAACAGAGTGATGCACCCTGAAGGTGTCAGACCTGTGACATGGCCTTCTGCCTTGTTGTGGAGAGGAACTATTGTGTGGCATCTTATTGTGACACTTACAGTTTATAAATAGTTGAAAAGAGTTGTGCAAAAAATGAGGCATTGACGCTTGTCAGACATGTGAGATTGTGCTGAGAAGAATAGCATAAAATAAGGCAAGGTAAAAAGGATTTAAAGGTGAAATATAAAGGTAAAATCAAAAGTAGTCAAAAATGGCCAAATATACCTTTTGGTTTAAAGCCATCTCACTCTGTGCTACTGCAGTGTTTGGTTTTTGGCTTTAAGAACAAGCCACCTGAACCTGGAGCTAAATCTTCTCTCCTCTGTTTGTGCTATATTGACCACACTAGGAATGTGTGTTTATGTGAGCAGTTTATTACTAATCCAGTAAATCTTTGTCTAAATTATATCCCATATATGTTGTACCATATGCATATGTCTCTGGTCAATGAAAGTTTAAAGAAACAGAATTTAAGTAGCTTAAGTTCATTTCTGCTGTAGATCCATTTGGAGGAGACCCCTTCAAAGAGACAGATCCATTTAAGGCTTCATCAGAAGACTTCTTCAAGAAAACCACAAAGATGGATCCTTTTTCCACACCAGACCCTTTCAGTAAAAGTGCCACTTTACCCTCCAAGGTACTTGTTGAGATTCAAAGGTGGATTTGTAATGTATATCCGGTAATCCCAAGAATGGATCAGAATGTTTAGTTTGTTCCCTCTGTTACTGTTTTTGTGTTAAGTCTCAGTTTTTACAATCATCAATACAAACAACAGAATTTATATTAATTTATATTTTCATTTAGATTAAAGGTCGCCATAAGAATCTCAGAGATTTCTGGTTAGGTGGCACCCACTATAGAGTTTACTCCAGCATTATAAACAAACAGAAAACCAATCATGCTTAATGCATAAATAAGTAACCCCATCAATAAACATTGTAGTTAGAATGCATTTTCAATTAACATTGTATTCTTTTCTATTTATTTCTCTTTTG
This sequence comes from Benitochromis conjunctus, assembly GCA_015052645.1. Classification (NCBI taxonomy): domain Eukaryota; kingdom Metazoa; phylum Chordata; class Actinopteri; order Cichliformes; family Cichlidae; genus Benitochromis; species Benitochromis conjunctus. The sequence goes on from VOQK01041520.1 coordinate 14,612, forward strand.
TGCTTCATACAGCAACCCACTACCTTCACAAGCAGTGACCCATTTTCTTCAAGCCATCAAAAACCTAAAGGATCAGGTATGATTTAATACTTCCTCCTCAGTAGCTTTGGACATCATGTAGTTTTTTTAAAACCAGAGAATAAAAGAACTTGTTATTCTTTGTGCTGTATAATATCCCAAAAAGACAGTTTTGTACAATTTGTACAAGATATGAATGTAGTCTATACAAACATGCTTATGCTATGGGTCAAGTTGACTGTCACAGTGAGTGAAGCAACATGAGCCTGTCACCACACTCTGACCATTATTTACTCAGCTGAAGAGCACCATGTTACTTTGCCTATTAAAACCCTGGCTATACAGAAGAGGTGTCATGTTGTTTACCCAATGCTCTAAGTCCACTTAATAACTCAGATTTAACCCTACTGATCAAAGATCATTGATCAATGGCCATGAGTACCATTCACAGAGAGTTGGGGAATGGCTGCAATCACAGCATTGTAAGATGGTGAAAGATGTACCCTTAGGCCCCCTCCTCGATTCAGAGATGGTCTTTCCCTTTTCACTAAATGGCCTCCTTGACTCCGCGCTCAAACCAGCGTTCCTCCCTGTCCAGGATGTGTACATCCTCATCATTGAAAGAGTGTCCACTGGCCTGTACGTGTAAATAGACTGCAGAGTCCTGGCCTGATGAGGTAGCTCTTCTGTGTTGTGCCATCCTCTT